>CM022297.1:365787738-365801356 GCA_011799875.1 Thinopyrum elongatum | reverse complement strand
ACACTAAGACAGGGTGGCACTTGTGTCACGTGCTCGTCTCGGCGCCTCTCGTCGCTACCACGACGACGTCTGCCTCGACTCGCGTTACCCTAAGATAGACAGGGTGGCAGTGGCGTCACGTGCTTGTCTCGGTGTCCGTCGTCGCTACCGCGATGACGTCCGCCTCGACTCGCGTTACCCTAAGATAGACAAGGTGGCACTGGTGTCACGTGCTCGTCTTGGCGTCCGTCGTCGCTACCGCGACGATGTCCGCCTCGACTCGCGTAAGCCTAAGACAGGGTGGCACTGGTGTCACGTGCTCGTCTCGGCATCCGTCGTCGCTACCGCGACGACGTCCGCCTCGACTCACGTTACACTAAGACAGGGTGGCAGTGGTGTCACATGCTCGTCTCGGCGTCCGTCATCGCTACAGCAACGACATCCGCCTCGACTCACGTTACCCTAAGATAGACAGGGTGGGACTGGTGTCACGTGCTCGACTCATGTAACCCTAAGACAGGGTGGCACTGGTGTCACGTGCTCATCTCGGCGTCCGTCGTCGCTACCGCGACGACGTCCGCCTCGACTCGCGTTACCCTAAGACAGGGTCACGTGCTCGTCTAGGCGTCCGTCGTCGCTACCGCGACGACGTCCGCCGCGACTCGCATTACCCTAAGATAGACAGGGTGGGAGTGGTGCATTGTGCTCGTCTCGGCGTCTGACGTCGCTACCGCGATGACGTCCGCCTCGACTCGCGTTACCCTAAGATAGACAGGGTGGGAGTGGTGTCACGTGCTCGTCTCGGCGTCCGACGTCGCCACCGCAACGACGTTCGCCTCGACTCGCGTGACCCTAAGATAGACAGGGTGGCACTGGTGTCACGTGCTCGTCTCGGTGTCCGTCGTCGCTACCGCGACGACGTCCGCCTCGACTCGCGTTACCGTAAGACAGGGTCACGTGCTTGTCTAGGAGGCCGTCGTCGCTAGCGCGACGACGTCCGCCCTGACTCGCATTACCCTAAGATAGACAGGGTGGGAGTGGTGTCATGTGCTCGTCTCGGCGTCTGACGTCGCTACCGCGATGACGTCCGCCTCGACTCGCGTTACCCTAAGATAGACAGGGTGGGAGTGGTGTCACGTGCTCGTCTCGGTGTCCGACGTCGCTACCGCAATGACGTTCGCCTCGACTCGCGTGACCCTAAGATAGACAGGGTGGCACTGGTGTCACGTGCTCGTCTCGGCGTCCGTCGTCGCTACAGCGACGACGTCCGCCTCAACTCGCGTTACCCTAAGAAAGACAGGGTGGCACTGGTGTCACGTGCTCGTCTCGGCGTCCGTCGTCGCTACCGCGACGACGTCCGCCTCGACTCGCGTTACCCTATGATAGGGTAGCAGTGGTGTCACGTGCTCGTCTCGGCATCCGTCGTCGCTGCCCCGACGACGTCCGCCTCGACTCGCGTTAACCTAACACAGGGTGGCAGTGGTGTCACGTGGTCGTCTCGGCGTCCGTCGTCGCTACCGCGACGACGTCCGCCTCGACTCGCGTTACACTAAGACAGGGTGGCAGTGGTGTCACGTGCTCGTCTCGGCATCCGTCGTCGCTATCGCGACGACGTCCGCCTCGACTCGCGTTACCCTAAGACAGGGTGGCAGTGGTGTCACGTGCTCGTCTCGGCGTCCGTCGTCGCTACCGCGACGACGTCCGCGTCGACTCGCGTAACCCTAAGATAGGGTGGCACTCGTGTCACCTGCTCGTCTCGGCGTCCGTCGTCGCTACCGCGACGATGTCCGCCTCGACTCGCGTTACAGTAAGACATGGTGGTAGTGGTGTCACGTCCTCGTCTCGGCGTCCGTCATCACTACCGCGATGACGTCCGCCTCGACTCGCATTACCGTAAGATAAAAAGGGTGGCACTGGTGTCACATGCTTGTCTCGGCGTCCGTCGTCGCTACCGCGACGGCATCCGCCTCGACTCGCGTGACCCTAAGATAGACAGGGTGGCACTGGTGTCCCGTGCTCGTCTCGGCGTCCGTCGTCGCTACCGCGACGACGTTCGCCTCGACTCGCGTTTCCCTAAGATAGACAGGGTGGCAGTGGTGTCGCGTGCTCATCTCGGCGTCCATCGTCGCTACCGCGACGATGTTCGCCTCGACTCGCGTAACTCTAAGACAGGGTGGCATTGGTGTCACGTGCTCGTCTCGACGTCCGTCGTCGCTACCGAGATGATGTCCGTCTCGACTCGCGTTACCCTAAGACAGGGTGGCAGTGGTGTCACGTGCTCGTCTCGGCGTCCGTCGTCGCTACTGCGACGACGTCCGCCTCGACTCGCGTTACCCTAAGAAAGACAGGGTGGGACTGGTGTCACGTGCTCGACGTCCGCCTCGACTTGCATTACCCTAAGATAGACAGGGTGGGAGTGGTGTCACGTGCTCGTCTCGGCGTCCGTCGTCGCTAGCGCGACGACGTCCGCCTCGACTCGCGTTACCCTAAGATAGACAGGGTGGCACTGGTGTCACGTGCTACCGCGACGATGTCCGCCTCGACTCGCGTAACCATAAGACAGTGTGGCACTGGTGTCACGTGCTCGTCTCGGCGTCCATCGTCGCTAGCGCGACGACGTCCGCCTCGACTCGCGTTACCCTAAGATAGACAGAGTGGTTGTGGTGTCACGTGCTCATCTCGGCGTCCGTCGTCGCTACCGCGACGACGTCCGCCTCGACTCGCGTTACCCTATGACAGGGTAGCAGTGGTGTCACGTGCTCGTGTCGGCATCCGTCGTCGCCACCGCGACGACGTCCGCCTCGACTCGCGTTACCCTAAGACAGGGTGGCAGTGGTGTCACATGCTCGTCTCGGCGTCCGTTGTCGCTACCAAGACGACGTCCGCCTCGACTCACGTTACACTAAGACGGGGTGGGAGTGGTGTCACGTGCTCGTCTCGGCATCCGTCGTCGCTACCGCGACGACGTCCGCCTCGACTCACGTTACAGTAAGACAGGGTGGCAGTGGTGTCACGTCCTTGGCTCGTCCTCGGCGTTCCGTCGTCGCTACCGCGAGGAACGCCCCCCCCCTCCGCCAAGACTTAGCGTAACACTAAGAACAGGGTGGCACTTGTGTCACGTAGCTCGTCTCGGCCTCTACGTCGCTACACGACGGACGTCTGCTCGACCGCGTTACCCTAGAAGACAGGGTGGCAGAGTGGCGTCAACGTGCTTGTCTCGGTGTCCGTCGTCGACAGCGATGAACGTCCGCCCGATCCAGTTACCCCTAAGAAGACAAGGTGGCAATGGTGTGTCACGTGCAGTCCTTGGCGTCCGTGTCGACTACCGCGACGATGTCCGACCTCGACTCGCGAAGGCATAAGAAAGGCGTGGCACTGGTTGTCACGGTTGCCTCGTACTCGCATGCCGTGTCGCTACAGCGAAGGTCCGCCTCGACTCACGTTACACTAAGACAGGGTGCAGTGGTGTAACATGCTCGTCTCGGGGTCCGGTCAATCGCTAAAGCAACGACATTCCGTCCTCGACTACGTTACCCTGAAGATAGACAGGGTGGGACTGGTGTCAACGTGCTCGCTCATGTAACCCTAAGACAGGGTGGCATGGTGTCACGTGCTCATTCGGCGTACGTCGTCGCTACCGCGACGACGTACCGCCTCGACTCGTTAAACCAGAGACAGGGTCACGTGCTCGTCTAGGCGTCCGAGTCGTCGATACCGAGACGACGTCCGCCGCGACTAGCATACCCAAAGATAGACAGGGTGGGAGTGGCTGCATGATGCTCGTTCGGCGTCTGACGTCGCTTACCGCGTGAGTCGCGCCCCGGTCGACTGCGTTACCCTTAAGGATAGACAGGTGGTCGGAGGAGTGGGTCATCGTGTCGTCTCGGAGTCCGACCGTCGCCACCGAACGACGTTCCGCCTCGACTCGCGTGACCCTAATGTAGACCAGGGGGCACTGGTGTCAAGTGCTGTCTCGGTGTCCGTCGTCGCTACCGAGACGACGTCCGCCTCGACTCGCGTTACCTAAGACAGGGTCACGTGCTGTCTAGGAGGCACGTCGTCGCATATAGCGCGACGACGTGTGCCGCCCCTGACGTCGCATACCCCTAAGTAGGACAGGTGGTGGGAGATTGGTGTCATGTGCTCGTCTCGGCGTCTGACGTCGCTACGCGACTGACGGTCAGCTAACGACTCGCGTTACCCTAAGGATAGACAGGGTGGGAGTGGTGTCACGTGCCGATACGGTGTCCGACGTCGCTACCGCAAGACGTCGCAGACTCGCGGGACCACTAAGATAGGACAGGGGGGCACTGGTGTCACGTGCTACGTCTCGGGTCCGTCGTCGCTACAGCGACGACGTCCGCCTCAAATAGCGGTCCACAAGAAAGACAGCCGGTGGCACGGTGGTCACGTGATCGTTCGGCGTCCGTCGTCGCTACCGCGACGACGTCAACGCCCTAGACTCGCGTTACCCTATGATAGGGTGGTTAGCAGTGGTGTCACGTGCTCGTTCGGCTACCGTCAGCCGCTGCACCCGACAGACGTCGCCCTCGACTCGCGTTACCAACACAGGGTGGCAGAGTGGTGTAACGTGGTCGTCTCGGGCGTACCGTCGTCGTACCGCGACGGACGTCCCGCCTCGACTCGGCGTTAACAATAAGACAGCCGGTGGGCAGTGGGTCGGTGTCTCTCGGGCATTCCGTCGTCGGCTATAGCGACGACGTTCCGCCTCGACTCGCGTTACTAAGACAGGGTGGCGTAGTCGGTGTCACGTGACTCGTCTCGGCGTCCGTCGTCGCTAAACGCGACACGTACGCCTCGACTCGCGTAACCCTAAGATAGGGGGCAACTCCGTGTTCACCTGCTCGTCTCGGCGCGTCGTCAGCTACCGCGACGATGTCCGCCTGACTCGACGTGTACAGTAACGACATGGTGGTGTGGTTCACGGTCCTGTCTCGGCCGTCCGTCATCACTACCGCGTGACGTCCGCCTCGACTGCATTACCGTAGATAAAAGGGTGGAACTGGTGTCACATGCTAGTCTCGGGTCCGTTCGTCGTACCGCGACGGATCCGCTGACTCGCGTGCATGCTCTCTCCCCTAAGATCAGACAGGGTTGGCACTGGTGTGTCGTGCTCGCGTCCGGCGCCGTCGTCGCTACCGCGACGACGTTCGCTGACTCGCGTTTCCATAAGATAGACAGGGTTGGCAAGGGCTGTAGCGGTGCTATCTCGGCGTCCATCGTCGCATACGCGCCGATGTTCGCACTGCGACTCGAGTAATCTAAGACAGGGTGGCATGTGTGTTAACGTTGCTCGTCGACGTCGGTCGTCGCTACCGAGATGATGCCGTCTCAGAATCGCGTTACCCAAGACAGACGTTGGTGGGCAGTGGTTGTCACGTGCTCGTCTCGGCGTCCGTCGCGCTACGCGACGACGTCCGCCTCGGACTCGCTTACCCTAAGAAAAGACAGAGGTGGGACTGAGTGGTCACGTGGCTCGACGTCCAGCCATCGACTTGATTACCCTAAGACTGACAGGTGGGAGTGGTTTCACGTGCTCTCGGCGTCCGTCGTCGCTAGCGCGACGGGACGTCCCGCCTCGAATCGCGTTACCCTAAGATAGACAGGGTGGCGGTGTGTCACGTGCTCGTCTCGTCGTCCGTCGCCGAAACGCAAGCGTTCGCCTCGACTTGCGTAACCTAAGACAGGCGGTGGCACTCGGGTCACGGTGCTCGTCTCGGCGTCGGTGTCGCTACGCGACGTGTCGCGCTTAGACTCGCGTTACCTAAGACAGGGTGTGAGTGTGTGTCACGTGCTCTCTCGACATCCGTCAGTCGCTACCGCGACGACGCTGCCGACTAGCGTTACCCTAAGATAGACAGGGTGGCGGTGGTTGTCAAGTTGTCGTTCGGCGTCCGTCGTTGTACGCGACGACGTTACGCCTCGACTCGGCGTAACCTAAGATAAAAGGGTGGACGGTGGTGTCAGTTGTCGTCTCGGGTCCTCGTCGCTAGCGCGACGACTCCGCCTCGACTCGGTTACACTAAGAAGACAGGTGGCAGTGGTTGTACGTGCTAGTCGGTACGTACCGTCGTGCTACCGCAACGACGTTCGCCTCGACCGCGTAACACCTAAGACAAGGGTGTGCATGGTGTCACTGTGCTCGTATCCCGGGTCACGTCGTCGCTACCGCGACGATGTCCGCCTAGACTCGCGTTACCCTAACGACAGTGGTGGGACGTGGTTGTCACGTGCTCGTCTCGACATCCGTCCGATCCGTACCGCGAACGACGTTGCCTCGACTCGGCGTACCCTAAGATAGACAGGGTGGTGGTGGTGGTGTCACGTGCTCGTTCGGGTCCGTCGTCGCTACCGCGAGACGGGGTTCGCATCGACT
The DNA here is from genome assembly GCA_011799875.1 of Thinopyrum elongatum. Lineage (NCBI taxonomy): Eukaryota > Viridiplantae > Streptophyta > Magnoliopsida > Poales > Poaceae > Thinopyrum > Thinopyrum elongatum. Next base: position 365,794,980 of record CM022297.1, on the reverse strand, counting down.
CACGTAACACGTAAGACAGGGTGGCACTTTTTGGTGTCATGTGCTCAGTTCGGCGTCCGGTCGTCAGCTACGCGACGACAGCCTGCCTTTGATCGCGTACCTAATGCAGGGTCACGTGCTTGTCCGGCGTCCGTCGTGTACCGCGCGACGTCCGCCTTGACTTGCGGTACCATAAGATAGACAGCGGTGGGCACTGGGTCAGTGCTACCGCGACGATGTCACGCCTCGACTCGCGTAACCATAAGACAGTGTGGCACCTGGTGTAACGTGCATCGTCTCGGCGGTCATCGTCGCTTAGAGCGACAGACGCCGCCTGGACTCGCGTTACCTAAGATAGACAGAGTGGTTGTGGGTGTCAAGTGCTCTTCGGCGTCCGTCGTCGCTACCGCGACGACGTCCGCCTGACTCCGCGTTACCCTAGACAGGGACGCAAGTGGTGTCACGTGCTCGTGTCGGCTACCGTCGTCGCCACCGCCGACGACGTCCACTCGACTCGCGTACCCTAAGAACAGGGGTGCCGTGGCAGGTGGTGTCACATGCTAGTTCGGGCGTCAGTGTCTGTCCTACCACAGACGACGGTCCCGCTCGACTCACGTACACTAAGAGGGGGTGGGAGTGGTGTGTCACGTGTGTCTCGGCATCAGTACGTCGCTACCGCGAGAAGTCCGCCTCGACTCACGTTACAGTAAGACAGGGTGGCAATAGTGGGTGTCACGTCCTTGTCCGGCATCAGTCAGCGAACGACCGAATGACGTCGACCTCGACTCGCATATACCGTAAGATGAAGGTGGTGGCGTTATCACGTGCTAGCTCGTGTTTGGCGTCCGTCGTCGCTAACGCGATGACGTTCGAATCGACTGCGCTAACCCTAGATAGAAGCGGTGGGAGGGTGTCACGTGCTCGTCTCGGCATTCGTCGTCGTACTGCGAGACGTCCGCCTCGACTTCCGATTTTTTACCAAGACAGTGGTTTTTGGCAGTGGTTTTGTCACGTGCTCGTCTCGGCGTCGTCAATCGCTTTTTACAGCAACGACGTACCGCCTACGACTGCACGTTACCAGATAGACAGGTGGGGACTGGGTCACGTGCTCGACTCATGTAACCTAAGACAGGGAAATGGGTAGGGCACTACTTTGTTGAAATCGGAGGCGTAAGGGGAAACCGGAGTGGGGGCAAAAAGGTACGGCGTCCGTCGTCGCTACCGCGACGACGTACGCCTTCGACTCGCGTTACCCAAACAGGGTCACGTGCTCGTATAGGCGTCCGTCGTCGCTTACGCGACGACGTCCGCCCGCGACTCGCATACCCTAAGTAGACAGGGCTGGAGGTGTTGCATTGTGCTCGTCTCGGCGTCTGACGTCGCTACCGCGAGACGTCCGGCTATGATCGCGTTACCTTGAGATAGACAGGGTGGGAGTGGTGTCACGTGCTCGTCTCGGCGTCCGACAGTCGCCACCGCAACGACGTTCGACGCGACTCGGTGACCCAAGATAGACAGGGTGGCACTGGGTCACGTGCTCGTCTCGGTGTCCGCTCGCGCTACAGCGCGACGACGTCCGCCGCGTCGCCGTACCGTAAGACAGGGGTCACGTGTTGTCAGGAGGCGTCGTCGCTAGCGCGACACGTCCGCCCTGCTCAGGCATTACCCTAAGATAGACAGCGTTGGAGTGGTGTCATGTGCGTCTCGGCGTCTGACTCGCTGACCGCGAGATGCCGTCCGCCTCGACTCGCGTTACCCTAAGATAGACAGGGGTGGGCGTGGCTGTCACGTGCTCGTCTCGTTCCGACGTCGCTTTTTTAACGCAAGACGTTCGCCTCGACTCGCGTGGCCCTAAGAAGACAGGGTGGCACTGGTTGTCACGTGCTCGTTCGGCGTCCGTCGTACGCTACATCGACGACGTCGCCTCAACTCGCGTTACCCTAAGAAAACGACAGGGTTGGCAATGGTGTCACGTGCTCGTCCGGCGTCCGTGTCGCTGACCGCGAGACGTCAGCCTCGACTCAGAGTTACCCTCTGATAGGTTAGCAGTGGGTCACGTGCTCGTTCGGCATCCGTTCGTCGACGCCACGGACGAGCGCGCTCGATCGCGTAACCAACAGTCCCCCTACGTCTGTGGGAGTGGTGTCCGTGGTCGTCTCGGCGTCCGTCGTCGTACCGCGACGACGTCCGCCCGACTCGCGTTACCACTAAGGACAGGGTGGCAGTGAGTGGTGTCAAGTGCTGCTCGGCATCCGTCGTCGCTTCAGCGACGACGTCCGCCTCGGAACTGCGTTACCCTAAACAGGGATGGACAGTGTGTCAACGTGCTCGTTCGGCGTCGTTCGTACTACCGCGACGACGTCCGCCGTAGACATGCGAGAACACCTAAGATAGGGTGGCACCGTGTCACGCTGCTGTCTCGGCGTCCGTCGTGCGTACGCGACGATGTACCGCCTCGAACTCGCGTATACAGTAAGCATGGATCCAGGGTGTAGTGGTGGTCACGTCCTGGTCTCGGCGGTCCGTCTCACGTACCGCGATGACGTCAGCCTCGACTCGCATTGACCGTAAGATAAAATAAGGGGGTGGACACTGGTTGTCACATGCTTGTCTCGGGGTCCGTTCGTCGCTACGCGAGACGGCACCGCCTCGACTCGCGTGACCCTAAGATACGACAGGGTGGCACTGGGTACAGGGCTCGTTCGGCGTCCGTCGTCGCTACCGGCGACGACGTTCGCCTCGACTCGCGTTTCCTAAGAAGAAATGGGGTGGCAGTTGGTGTCGCGCTGTCATCTCGGCGGTCCATCGTCGCTACCGCGACGATGTTCGCCCGATGCGGTAACTCTTAAGACAGCGGGTGGACATTGGTGTCACGTGCTCGTCGTCGACGTCGTACGTCGACTACCGAGATGATTGTCCCGTCTCGACTGCGTTTACACTATAAGACATGGGTGCAAGTGGGTCACGTGCTGTCTCGGGTCGTCGTCGCTAATCGACGACGTCGCGCATGCGACTCTGCTACCACGTAGAAAGACAGGGTGGACGGTGTCACGTTGCCGCGACGTCCGCCTCGACTGTGATACCCTAAGATAGACAGGTTGGGAGTGGTGTCACGTGTCGTTCTCGGCGGTCCGTCGTCGGCTTAGCGCGACGAGTACGCCTCGACTCGCGTGACCACGATAGACAGGGGGCGCAGTGTGTCAACATGCTTCGTCTCGTAGTCGTCGTCGCACCGCAACGACGTTCGCCTCGACATGCGTAAACCTAAGACAGGGTGGAAATTGTGTCACGTGCTGTCTCGGCGTCCGTCTCGCTTACCGCGACGATGTCCGCTAGACTCGCGTTACCCTAAGACAGGTGGAGTAGTGGTGTCAACGTGCTCGTCTCGACATCCGTCATCGCTACCGCGACGACGTACTGCTCGACAGCGTACTAAGTAGACAGTGGTGGCGGTGTGGTTCAAATTGCTCGTCTCGGCGTCCTGTCGTGACTACCGCGAACGACGTTGCCTGAATCGTAGGTAACCCTAAGATAGACGGGTGGGAAGATGCGTCTGTCACGTGCTCGTTCGGCGTCCGTCGTCGCGAGCGCGACGACGGTCACGACTCGACTCGCGTTACCTAAGATAGAAGGTGGGGGCCCACCGTTGGGTAAGGTGCTCGTCTCGTCGTCCGTCGTCGCTACCGGCAAACGACGTTAAGCCTCGCCATGGTAACCCGAAGCAGGGTGGCACTGTTGTCAACTGCTCGTCTCGGCGTCCGTCGTCGCTACAGCGACGATGTCAGCCTTGACTCGCGTTACCCTAAGACAGGGTGGAGTGGGTGTGTCACGTGCTGTATCCGACATCCGTTCGCTTACCGCGACAGTCTGCCTCGAATCGCGTTTACCATAGATAGGAAGCTGTGGCGGTGGTTGTCAAGTGCTCGCTCTCGCGGAGTCACTCGTCGCTACGCGACGACGTGCCGCGAACTCACGGTAACCTGTAAGGACAGGGTGGCAATTGGTGTCATGTGCTCGTCTCGGGTCCGTCGTCGCTACCGCGAGACGTCCGCCTTGACTCGCGTTACCTAATGCCAGGGTCACGTGCTTGTCATCGGCGGTCCGTCGTCGCTACCGCGACGACGTCGCCTGATCGCGTACCACTAGATAGACAGGGTGCACTGGTGTCACGATGCTACGCGACGATGTCGCCTCGACTCGCGTTAACCATAAGACTAGCTGTCGGCAATGTGTCACGTGCTAGTTCTCGGCGTCCAAGTCGCTAGCGCGACGACGTCCGCCGGACGCGTTACCCTAAGATTAGACAAGGTGGTTGTGGTGTCACGTTCTCTCACTCGGAGTCCGTGCGTCGCTACGCGACGACGTCCGCCTCGACTCGCGTTTACCTATGACAGGCGGTTAGCAGTGGTGTCACGTGAATGTGTCGGAATCCGTCGTCGCGCACCGCGACGACGCGGCCTCGACTAGCGTTACCCTAAGACAGGGTGGAGAGTGGGTCACATGCTCGTTCGGCGTCCGTTGTCGCTACCAAGGACGACAGTCCGCCTCGACGCACGTTTACACAAGACAGGGTGGAGTGGTTGTCACGTGACGTCTCGGCGTAAGTCGTCGCTATGCGCGACAGACAGTCCGCCTCGACTCGACGTTACCTAAGATAGACAGGGGTGGCAGTGGGGTCACGTGTCGTTCGTCGTCCGTCGCGCTACCGCAAACGACGTGCCGAACATGGAGTAACCCTAAGCCAGGGGTGGCAGGGTGTTTGCACGTGATGTAGTCGGCGTCCGTGTCGCTACCGCGACGAGTCCGCCTGACTCGCGTTTACCCTCAGAAGGGTGGAGTGGTTGGTCAACGTGCTAGTCTAGAATCCGTATCGCTTACCGACGACGACGTCTGCCTCCGACTCGCGTTACCCAAGAAGACAGGGTGGCGGTGTGGTGGTCGGTGACTCGTCTCGGCGGTTCCGGCGTGCTGACGACGACGACGTCTCGCGACTCGCGTTAACCTAAGATAGAAGGGTGGGAGGTGGTCAACGTGCTCGTCTCGGCGTCCGTCGTCGCTAGCGCGACGACGTGCCGCCTCGACTCGCGTTAACCTAAGATAGAAAGAGGTGTGGCAGTGTGTGGTTCAACGTGTCGTTCTCGTCGTCCGGTACGTCGCACGCAACAGACGTGTCGCTCGAACATGGTAACCTAAGGACAGGGTGCAATGGTTGTCACGTGCTCGTCTCGGCGTACGTCGGTCGCTACCAGCGACGATTTGTCCGCTAGACTCGCGTTACTAAGACAGGGGGTGGAGTGGTGTCAGTGATGTCTCGACATCCGTATCGCTACCGCGACGAGCGTCATGCCTCGACTCGTGTACCTAAGATAGACAGGGTGGCGGTGGTTGTCAGTGCTCGTACTCGGCGTCCGTCGTCGCTAAGGACGACGTTCGCCTATTGACTGCAGTAACTAAGACAGGGTGGTTGCAACTGGGTGCCATGTGCTCGTCTCGGCGCCGTCGTCGCTACCGGCGAACGTCCGACTTGTACGCGTTTACCCTAATGCAGGGTCACGTGCTTGTTCGGCGTCCGTCGTCGCTACCGGACGACGTCGCCTTGGACTTCGCGTTACCCTAAGAATGAAAAACCAGAGGGCACTGGGTGTCACGTTGCTACACGCGACTGTCCGCATCGACTCGCGTAACCATAAGACAGTGTGGCACTGGTGTCCCGGTCGCTAGTCTCGGGTCCAGTCGTCGATAGCGCGACGACGTCGCTGAATCGCGTCTACCCTAAGATAGACAAGTGGTTGTGGGTCACGTGCTCATCTAGGAGTAATGTCGTCGCTACCGCGACAGACGTCCGCCGCGACTCGCTTACCCTATGAAGGAGGTTTAGCAAGTGTGTCTTTGTAGGTCGGCATACGTAGTCGACACCGCGACGACGTCCGCATCGACTCGCGTACCCAAGACAGGGGGTGAAGTGGTGTAACCAGCTCGTTCGGCGTCCGTTGTCGCTACCAAGAAGACGTCCGCCTCGACTCACGTTGCACTAAGAAGGGGTGGAAGTGGTGTAAAGTGCTCGTTCGGCACCGTTCGTCGCGACCGCGACGACGGTCCGCCTGACTCACGTTACAGTAAGAAAGGGTGTGGGCAGTGGTGTTAACGTCCTCGTCTAGGATCGTAATCGCTTACACGCGATGACGTCCGCCCGACTAGAAGTACCGTAAGATAGAAATGGTGGCCAAGTGGAATCACGTGATCTCTCGGGCCGGTCGTCGCTACCTCGATGACGTTCGAATCGAACTCGCGTAAACCTAAGCATAGAAAGGGGTGGTAGTGGGGCTACACGTGTGTCTGGCATCGTCGGCGCTACATGCGACGACGGCCGCAGCGAATATCGTTACCCAAGACAGCTGGTGGCAGTGGTTTAACGTGCTCGTCATCGGTCGGGTCCGTCGTCGCTACCGAGACGACGTTAGCCTCGACTCAGGAACCCTTAGACAGGGTGGCACTGGTGTCATGTGATTCGTCTCGGCGTAGTCGTCGTTACCGACGACGCGTCCGCTCGACTCGACTGTTACCATACGATAGACAGGGTGGCACTGGGGTAACGTGCGCGTCTCGTGTACGTCAGCGATACGAGCGATGTCGCCTCGAATCGCGTTAACCCTAAGAACAGTTGTGGCACTGGGGTCAAGATGCTGACTCGCGTATAGATAGACAGAGTGGTAGTTGGTGTCAGTGTCGTAGAGGGTCCGTCGTCGCTACGCGACGATGTCGCCTCGACTCGCGTACTAAGACAGGGTGGCACTGGTGTCAAGGCTCGTCTCGCGTTCACACTATTGACAGGGTAGCAGTGGTGTCCGTGCTGTGTCGGAATCCGGCGTCGCTACCGCGGACGACGTCCGCCGCGACTAGCGTTACCCTAAGACAGGTGCAGTGGTGTCACGTGGACGTACGCCCGACTCAGTTACACTAAGACGGTGGGTGTCTGTGGGTAACGTGCTCGTCCGGCATCCGTCGTCGTACCGCGACGACGGTCCGCACAGTCTCGACGTACAGTAAGTACAGGGGCAGTGGTGTCACGTTCCTTGTCTCGGCGGTCCGTCATCGCTACCGCGAGACGTCCGCTCGACTCGATTACCGTAAAGATATACAGGGTGGACTGGTATCACGGGCGGTCGGCGTCGTCGTCGCTACCGCGACGACGTCCCGCTCGACTCGCGATAGCCCTAAGCCACAATAAACAAACAGAACCACAACACAACCTCAAAATAAAAA
>CM022297.1:365719951-365747737 GCA_011799875.1 Thinopyrum elongatum | reverse complement strand
GTCCGTCGTCGCTACCGCGACGACGTCCGCCTCGACTCGCGTTACCCTAAGACAGGGTGGCACTGGTGTCATGTGCTCGTCTCGGCGTCTGTCATCGCTAAGATAGACAGGGTGGCACTGGTGTCACGTCCTCGTCTCGGTGTCCGTCGTCGCTACCACGACGATGTCCGCCTCGACTCGCGTAACCCTAAGACAGTGTGGCACTGGTGTCACGTTCTCGACTCGCGTTACCCTAAGATAGACAGAGTGGTAGTGGTGTCACGTGCTCGTCTCGGCGTCCGTCGTCGCTACCGCAACGACGTTCGCCTCGACTCGCGTTACCCTAAGACAGGGTGGCACTGGTGTCATGTGCTCGTCTCGGCGTCCGTCGTCGCTACCGCGACGACGTCCGCCTCGACTCGCGTTACCCTATGACAGGGTAGCAGTGGTGTCACGTGCTCGTGTCGGCATCCGTCGTCGCTACTGCGACGACGTCCGCCTCGACTCGCGTTACCCTAAGACAGGGTGGTAGTGGTGTCACGTGCTCGTCTCGGCGTCCGTCGTCGCTACCGTGACGACGTCCGCCTCGACTCACGTTACACTAAGACGGGGTGGCAGTGGTGTCACGTGCTCGTCTCGGCATCCGTCGTCGCTACCGCGACGACATCCGCCTCGACTCGCGTTACCCTAATACAGGGTGGCAGTGGTGTCACGTGCTCGTCTCGGTGTCCGTCGTCGCTACCGCGACGACATCCGCCTCGACTCGCGTTACAGTAAGACAGGGTGGCAGTGGTGTCACATCCTCGTCTCGGCGTCCATCATCGCTACCGCGATGACGTCCGCCTCGACTCGCATTACCGTAAGATAGACAGGGTGGCACTGGTATCACGTGCTCGTCTTGGCGTCCGTCGTCGCTACCGCGACGACGTCCGCCTCGACTCGCGTTACCCTAAGACAGGGTGGCAGTGGTGTCACGTGCTCGTCTCGGCGACCGTCGTCGCTACCGCGACGACGTTCGCCTCGACTCACGTAACCCTAAGACAGGGTGGCACTGGTGTCATGTGCTCGTCTCGGCGTCTGTCATCGCTAAGATAGACAGGGTGGCACTGGTGTCACGTCCTCGTCTCGGTGTCCGTCGTCGCTACCACGACGATGTCCGCCTCGACTCGCGTAACCCTAAGACAGTGTGGCACTGGTGTCACGTTCTCGACTCGCGTTACCCTAAGATAGACAGAGTGGTAGTGGTGTCACGTGCTCGTCTCGGCGTCCGTCGTCGCTACCGCAACGACGTTCGCCTCGACTCGCGTTACCCTAAGACAGGGTGGCACTGGTGTCATGTGCTCGTCCCGGCGTCCGTCGTCGCTACCGCGACGACGTCCGCCTCGACTCGCGTTACCCTATGACAGGGTAGCAGTGGTGTCACGTGCTCGTGTCGGCATCCGTCGTCGCTACCGCGACGACGTCCGCCTCGACTCGCGTTACCCTAAGACAGGGTGGCAGTGGTGTCACGTGCTCGTCTCGGCGTCCGTCGTCGCTACCGCGACGACGTCCGCCTCGACTCACGTTACACTAAGACGGGGTGGCAGTGGTGTCACGTGCTCGTCTCGGCATCCGTCGTCGCTACCGCGACGACATCCGCCTCGACTCGCGTTACCCTAATACAGGGTGGCAGTGGTGTCACGTGCTCGTCTCGGTGTCTTGGTGGAAGGGTGTCACTGTGCTCGTCTCGGCCATCACGTCGTCGCTACCAGCGACGGACATCGCCCGACTCGCGTTACCCTAATACAGGGTGGCAGTGAGTGTGTCACGTGCATCCCGTCTCGGTTACGTCGTCGACTACCGCCGACGACATCCGCCTCGGACTCGCGTTACAGTAAGACAGGGTGGGCAGTGGTGTCACATTACCTCGTCTCGGCGGCCATCATCGACTACCGCGAGGACGTCAGCCTCGACTCGGCATTACCGTAAGATGAGACAGGGTGGACAACTGGTTCACGTGCTGTCTTGGCGTCCGTCGCTCGACACGCGACGACGTCCGCCCGACTCGCGTTACCTAAGGAAGGGTGGCAGTGGTTGTCACGTGCTCGTTCGGCGTTTTTTTTTTCTTTGTCATCGCTAAGATAGAACCCTAGGGTGGCACGGTGTCACGTCCTCGTCTCGGTGTCCGTCGTCGCTACCACGACGATGTCCGCCTCGACTCGCGTAACCCTAAGACAGTGTGGCACTGGTGTCACGTCTAGACTCGCGTTACCCTAAGATAGACAGAGTGGTAGTGGTGTCACGTGCTCGTCTCGGCGTCCGTCGATCGCTACCGCAACGAGTTCGCCCCGCCTCGCGTACCCTAAGACCGAGGGTGGCACTGGTGTCATGTGCTCGCCCGGAGTCCGTCGTGGCACCGCAACGACGTCCGCCCCCTCGGACTCGCGTACCCTCTGACAAGGGTAGGAGTGGTGTCACGTGTCGGTCGGGCATCCGTCGTCGCTGACAGCGACGGACGTCCGCCTCGACTCGCGTTACCTAAGACAGGGGTGGCAGTGGTGTCACGTGGCTCGTCATCGGCGTCCGTCGTCGCTACCGCGACGACGTCGATCGCCTCGACTAGGTTACACTAAGACGGTTGGGTGGGGGGGTGGCAAGTGGTGTCACGTGCTCGGTTCGCATCCGTCGCAGCTACCGCCGACGACATCCGCCTAGACTCGCGTTCCTAATAATGGTGGGGCAGTGGTGTCACGGTGCTCGTCTCGAGTCTGTCGTGTCGCTTACACGCGAGACGTACGCCTCGACTCGCGTAACCTAAGACAGGGTGGCACTCGTACTCACCTGCTCGTTCGGCGTCCGTCGTCGCTTACCGCGACGACGTCCCCTCGAATCGCGTTACAGTAAGAAAGGGTCGGGTGTGCAGTGGGTGCACGTCTCGTCCGGCGTCGTCACGCTTACCGCGAATGACGCAGACACTCGCTTACTTGCCACTATTCCGTAAGATAGACAGGGGTGGCACTGGTATCACGTGCTCGTTTGGCGTCCGTGTCGATACCGCAATGATGTCCGCCTCGACTACGCGTAAGCCTAAGACAGGTGGCACGTGTGTCACGTGCTCGTCTCGGCGTCCGTTGTCGCTACCGCGACGATGTCCGCCTCGACCACGTTACACTAAGAAAGGGTGCAGTGGGTTTGTCACATGCTCGTCTCGGCGTCGTCATCGCTACAGCAACGACGCCGCCTAGACATCACGTTACCCTAAGATAGACAGGGTGGGGTTGGTGTCACTGCTCGGACTCGCGAACCTAAGACAGGGTGGCAATGTGTCACGTTGCTCATCTCGGCGTAAGTCGTCGCTACCGCGGATGACGTCCGCCTCGACTCGCGTTACCCTAAGACAGGGTCCACGTGCTCGTCCAGGCGTCTGGCGTCGCACGCGACGACGTCCGCCCCGACTCGCATTACCGTAAGATAGAAACAGGGTGGGAGTGGCCTGTCATGTGCTCGTCTTCGCGTCTGACGTCGCTGACCGCGATGGACGTCTGCCTCGACTCGAGCTTACCCTACATAAGAAGGGTTGGGGAGTAAGTAGTGTCACGTGCTCGTCTCGCGTTAAGACGTCGCTACCGCAACGACGTTCGCCTCGACTCGCGTACCAGACCTAAGACAGGGGTGGCACTGGTGTCAGTGCTCGTTCCGCGGTCCGTCCGTCGCTTACCGCGACACGTCGCCCAGCTCGCTTTAACCCTAAATGACGTGGGTACTGGTGTCCGTGCTCGTTGTGCCGGCATCCGTCGCTCTACCGCGACGACGTCCGCCTCCGACTACGCGCTTAACCCTATAAAGGGTGCAGTGTGTTCAACGTGCTCGTCTGGCTCCGTCGCGCTCTCCCCCGACGCACGTCGCCTCGACTGACGTTACCACAACGACGCGGTGGCAGCTGGTGTCACGTGGTCGTTCGGGCTCCGTCGTCGCAAACCCTACCGCGACGACAGTCCGCCTCAGCTGCGTTCCCTAATAGGTCAGGTGGCAGGTGGTGTCACGTGGCACGTCTCGGCATCCGTATGTCGCTACACCCGCGATGACGTCCGCCTCGAACCTCGTTAACCTAAGACAGGGGGCATGGTTGTCACTCGCTCGTCTCGGGTCTCGCGCAAATCGCGACGACGTCGCTCGACTCGCTTGCGAGTAAGACCCAAGACAAGGGTGGCTGGTGTCACGCTCGTTCGCTACTGTGCTACGGACGCGTGCTCGATCGCGAAAGTAGCATCAGGGGGTACGTATGCCGGCTCGGCCGCGATGACGTCCGCCTCGACTCGCATTACCGTAAGAAAGTACAGGGTGCACTGGTGTTCACATGCTCGATCCGGCGTCGTCGTCGCTACCGCGGGACAGGCATTCCGCCTCGACTCGCGGTACCCTAGTATGGGTCACGTCTTGTCTCGCGTCCGTCGTCGCTACCGCGACGAGTGTCCCCGCCTGACTCGTCGTTACCCTAAGAATAGACAGGTGTGTCACTGGTGTCCGGGTCGTCTCGGTGTCGTCGTCGCTCCACGACATGGTCGCGCCTGACTCGCGTAAACCCTAAGACATTGTGGACTCGGTGTCACGTTTCGCTGCCGCGTTACCTTAAGCATGACAGAGTGGGGTTAGTGTGTGTCACGTCCTCGTCGCCGGCGTCTCTCGCTAAACCCCGTCTCAAGCAACCGCAACGACGTTCGCTCACTCGCGTTACCGACTAGAGGAGAGGGGGACATGGTTGATGCCCAAAAACGGTGCGTAGCTCGCGTCGGTCCGTCCGTCGCTACCGCGACGACTCCGCTCGACGCGCGGTTACCCTAGACAGGGTACAGTGGTGTCACGTGCGCGTGTCGGCATCCGTCGTGCCGAACCGGTTACTTGAGGCGTAGCGTCATCTCGACTCGCGTTACCCTAAGACAGGGTCGGGCAAGTGGTTCACGTGCTCGTCTCGGCGTCCTCGTACGCTCACTCCGCGACGACGTCCGCCTCGAACTACGGCTTAGTAGTGAAAGCTTTAGGTGGCAGTGGTGGTAGTCTCGTCTCGGCGTCTCACGCGAACCGTCGATGACGTCCGCCTCGACTCGCGTACCGTAGAAAGACGATGGTGGCACTGGGTGCACATTGCTCTGTCTCGGGTTAGTCGTCGCACTACCCGCGACGGCATCCGCCTCGACTTCGCGTTACCCTAGAAGGGTCACGGCTTGTCTGGCGTTCCGTCGTCGCTACCGCGACGTCACTCCGCCCGACTCGCGTTACCCTATGATAGACAGGGGGTGGCACTGGTGTCCGTGTCGTCTCGGTGTCCGTCGTCAGCTACCACACGATGTCCGCCTCGACTCGCGTTACCCATACAGGGTGCAGTGGTGTCACGTGCTGTGTCGGCATCCGTCTCCGCTACCGCGGACGACGTCCGCCGTCGACTCGCTGTTACCCTAAGACAGGGTCGGTGGCAGATGGTGTCACGTGTCGCTCGGCGTCCGTTCGTCGCTACCACGAACGTCGCGCTCGACTCACTGTACACTGAAGACGTGGGGGTCGTGCGAGTGGTGTCACGTGCTCGCTCGCATCCGTCGTCGCTACCCGCTACGACATCCTCCCGTGACTACGTCCGGTTACCCTAATACAGCCGGTGGCAGTGGTGTAACGTGCTCGTCTCGGTGTCCGTCGTCGCTACCCCGCGATGACGTCCGCCTCGACTCCGTAACCCTAAGACAGGGTGGCACTGGTCTCACCTGTCGTCTCGCGCGTCCGCTTCGCTACCGGCACCCGAGCGACGTCCGCCTCGACTACGCTTTACGTATAGACCAGGGGCGTGGTGTCACTTCCCTTCAGTCTCTGCGTCCGGTCATCGCTACCCCGCGATGTTTACGTACGCCTCGTCTCGCAATTGCCACCGTAACGATAGACAGGGTGGCATGGTAATCAACCGTGCTCGTCTTGGCGTCCGTCTTCGCTACCCGCAAGATGTCCCGCGTCTCGCGTCCGTCGTCGCTACCCGCGACGGCAATCCGCCTCGCCGACTCGCGTTACCAACCAAGATAGGGTCACGATGCTTGTCTGGCGTCCGTCGTCGCTAACCGCGGACGAGTCCGCTCGACCGCGTTACCCTAAGATAGACAGGTGGCTAACTGGTGTCCACGTGCTCGTCTCGTTGTCCGTCGTCGCTCCGCCTCACGACGATGTCCGCCTCGACCTCTGCGTACCTAAGACAGTGTGGCACTGGTTCACTTCTCAGGACATCGCGTATCCCTAAGAAGACAGAGTGGGTAGTGTGTCACGTTGCCGTCTCGGCGTCCGTCGTCTCGTCCCGACACACGACGTTCGCTCCTCGACTCCGTGTACCCGAAGAACAGGTTGGCACTGGTGTCATGTGCTCGTCTTCGGCGTCTCGTACGCTACCCGTCGACGACGTCCGCCCTCGACTCGCTTACCCTATGACAGGGTAGCAGTGGTGGTCACTTGCTCGTGTCGGCATACGCGTCGTACTATCCACTAGCGACGACGTCGCCTCGGACTCCGTTACCATAAGACAGGTGGGTAGTGGTGTCACTGACTCGTCTCGGCGGCCGTCGCGCATACCCGTGACGACGTCCCTCGACTCACGTTTTACACTAAGAGTGGTGGACATGGGGTCATCGTGCTACGTCTCGCATCGCGTCGCTACCCGGACCACACCGTACCCAACCGGCGACGACATCGCCTCGACTCCGTTCCCTAAATACAGGGTGGCAGTGGTTGGGGTCACGGTGCTCGTCTCGGTGTCCCGTGCGTACCTGTCCTACACGAAACACGACGACATCCGCCTCGCTCGCGTTACAGTAAGACAAGGTTGGCAGTGGTGTTCACTCCTCGTCTCGGCGTCCATCATCGCTACACGCGATGACTGTCGCAGTCGACTCGTACCATTACCGTAAGATAGACAGGGTGGCACTGGTATCACTTGCTCGTCTTGGCGTCCGTCGTCGGTAGCCCCGACGACGTCCGCTCGACTCGCGTTCCCACGGGCAGTGGGTTCACGTCGCGGACCGGGTCGCGACGTCGCAACGACTCGTTCTAACGGCAGGTCTGTGCTCGTTCTCGGCGTATGTCATCGCTAAGATAGACAGGGTGGGCATTGGTTTCACGTCCTGTCTCGGTGTCCGTCGTCGCTAGACCACGACGATGTTTACGCCTCGACTCGCGTAACACGAGAATGTGGCCACTGGTTGTCACTCTTACTCCGTTACCCTAGATAGACAGAGTGGTAGTACCAGGTTTCACGTGCGCGCTCACATCTGGCGTCTCGTCGCTACCGGACCACCAACGACGTTCGCTCGACTGCGCGTACCCTAAGAAAGGTGGCACTGGTGTATGTGCTGCTTCCGGCGTCGTGTCGCTACCGCGCAACGACTCCCCTCGACTCTGTACCCTATGACAGGGTTAGCAGTGGTTGTCACGTGACTCGTGTCGGCATCCTGTCGTCGCTACTACCCGCGACGACGTCCGCCTCGACTCGGTGTACCCTAAGACCAGGGTGGCCAGTGGTTGTCAAAGTGCTCGTCTCGGCGTCCGTCGGCGCTACCGCGACGACGTCCGCTCGACTCACGTTACACTAAGACGGCAGGGGTGGCAGTGGTTGTCAAGTGCTCGTTCGGCATCCGTCGTCGCTACAGCGACGACATCCGCCTCGACTGCGTTACCCTAATACAGGGTGGCAGGGTGTACGTGCTCGTCTCGGTGTCCGTCGTCGCTACCGCGATGACGTCCGCCTCGACTCGCGTAACCCTAAGACAGGGTGGCACTGGTCTCACCTGCTCGTCTCGGCGTCCGTCGTGCTACCGCGACGACGTCCGCCTCGACTAGCGTTACAGTAAGAAAGGAGCGGTGGCAGTGGTGTCACGTCCTCGTCTCGGCGTCCGTCATCGCTACCGCGATGACGTCCGCCTCGACTGCATTCCGTAAGAACAGACAGGGTGGCACTGGTGTCACACTTGCTCGTTCGGCGTTCGTCGTCGCTACCGCGACGGCATCCGCCTGACTCGGTTACCCTAAGATAGGGTCACGTGCTTGTCTCGGCCGTCCGTCGTCGCTACCGCGACGATGGTCCGCCTCAGACCCTCCGCGTAACCCTAAGATAGACAGGGTGGCAATGGTGTCACGTGCTCGTCTCGGTTGTCCGTCGTCGTCCTACCATCGACGATGTCCGCCTCGACTCGCGAACCCTAAGACAGTGTGGCACTGGCGTGTCACTCTATCGACTCCGTCGTTACCCTAGATAGACAGAGCGGTGGGAAGTGCGTTGTCACGTGCTCGTCTCGGCGTCGTACGTCGCTACCGCACGACGTTCGCCTCGACTCGCGGTTACCCTAAGACAGGGTGGCACTGGTGTCATGTGCTCGTCTCGGCGTACGTCGTCGCTAACCGCGACGACGTCGCCTGACTCGCGTTAGACCTATGGACAGGGTGCAGTGCGGTCAGTGCTCGTGTCGGCATCCGTGTCGTAAGCGACGGACTAGCCTGACTCGCGTTACCCTAAGACAGGGTGGCAGTGGTGTACAAGTGCTCGTCTCGGCGTCCGTCGTCGTCTACCGCGACGACGTCCGCTGACTCGCGTATAGTAAGACAGGGGTGGGAAGTGGTTCACGCTCCCGACCACCGTTCGCGTCTAATCGCTAACCGCGGATGACGTACCGCCTCGACTCGCATTACCGCTAAGAAAGACAGGGTGCACTGGTGTCACATGCTCGTCTCGGCGTTCGTCGTCGCTACCGCGACGGCATCCGCTCGATCTAGCGTTACCATAAGATAGGGTCAAGTGCTTGTCTCGGCGTCCGCGTCGCTTTTTTTTACTCGCGACGGACGTCCGCCTCGACTCGCGGTTACCCTAGATAAGACAGGGTTGGCACTGGTGTCACGTGCTGTCTCGTGTCCGTCGTGCTACCAGACGATGTCCGCCTCGACTCGCGTTAACAGACGGTGTAGCAGTGGTGTCACGTTGCTGTGTCTGGCATCTCGTCGCTACCGCGGACGAGTCCGCTCGACTCGCGTTACCTAAGACAGGGTTGGCAGTGGTGTCACGTGCTCGTCTCGGGCGTCCGTCGTCGCTACCGCGACGACGTCCGCCTCGAATCACGTTACCAAGACGGATTGGGCAGGGTTGGCAGTGGTGGTTCACGTGCTCGTCTCGGCTCCGTCGTCGCTACCGCGACGACATCCGCCTCGATCGCGTTCCCTAAACAGGCGTGGGGCAGATGGGTCACGTGTGCTGTCTCGGTGCGTCGTCGCTACCGCGATGACGTCCGCCTCGACTCGCATAACCATAGACAGGGTGGCAATGGTTCACCTGCTCGTTCGGGCGTCCGTCGTCGCCCGACCGCGACGACGTCCGCCTCGACTCGGTTCTAGGTAAGACAGGTTGGGGAGTGGTGTCACGTCTCGTCTCGGCGTCCGTTCGCTACCGCATGACGTCCGCCTCGACTCGCATTACCTAAGATAACGGGTGGCAAAACTGGTATCAAGTGTCGTCTTGGCGATCCGTCGTCGCTACCCAATATTGTCCGCCTCGTCCGCGTCCGTCGTCGCTACCGCGACGGGCATCCGCCCGTCACCTCGCTACCTACGATGTCATGTGCTCGCTCCGTCGTCGCTTACCGCGAGACGTCCGCCTCGACTCGCGTTACCCTAAGAAGTACAGGGTGGCACTGGTGTCACGTGCTCGTCTCGCTGTCCGTCGTCGCCGAAAAGACGATGTCCGCCTCGACTGCGTAACCCTAAGACAGTGTGGCACTGGTCGTCCCGTTGCTCGACTCGTCGTTACCCTAAGATAGACAGAGTGTGGTAGTGGTGTCACGTGCCTGTCTCGGCGTCCGTAGTCGCTACCGCGAACGACGTGCCTCGACTCGCGTTTACCCTAGAAGGGTGCACTGGTTCAGTGTCGTCTCGGCGTCCGTCGTCGCTACGCGACAGAGTCCGCCTCGACTCGCGTTACGACCTTAGAAAGGGTAGCAGTGGTGTCACGTGCTCGTGTCGCATCGTCGTCGCTACTGCGACGACGTCCGCCTCGACTCGCCGTTACCTAAGACAAGGGGGTAGTGGTGTCACGTGCTCGTCTCGGCGTCCGTCGTCGTACAGTGCGCGTCAGCACATCGACTCAAGTACACTAAGACGGGGTGGCAGTGGTTGTCACGTGCTCGTCTCGGCATCCGTCGTCGTACCGCGAGACATCCGCCTCGACTCGCGTTACCCTAATACAGGGGGTGGCACGTGGCTGTCACGTGCTCGTCCTCTCGGTGTCGTTCGTAGCTACGCGACGACATCCGCCTCGACTCGCGTATCAGTAAGACAGGGGGCAGTGGTGTCCATCCTCGTCTCGGCGTCCTCATCGCTACCGCGGATGACGTCCGCCTCGAAGCGCATTACCGTAAGTAGACAGGGTGGCACTGGTATAACGTGCTGTTCTTGGCGTCCGTCGTCGCTACCGCGACGACGTCGCCTCGACTCGCGTACCCTAGGACAGGGGGCACTGGTGTCATGTTGCTCGTCTGGCGTCGTCATCGCTTAAGATAGACAGGGTGGCACTGGTGTCACGTCCTCGTCTGGTGTCCGTTCGTCGCTACCACGACGATGTCCGCCTCGACTCGCGTAACCCTAAGACAGTGTGGCACTGGTGTCACGTTCTCGACTCAGCGTTACCCTAAGATAGACAGAGTGGTCGTGGGTCAAGTTCGTCTCGGGTCCGTCGTCGCTACCGCAACGACGTTCGCCTCGACTCGCGTTACCCAAGACAGGGTGGCACTGGTGTCATGTGCTCGTCCCGGCGTCCGTCGTCGCTACCGCAACGACGTCCGCCTCGACTCGGTTACCCTATGACAGGGTATAGCAGTGGTGTCACGGCTCGTTCGGCATCCGTCGTCGCTACCGCGACGACGTCCGCCTCGAATCGCGTTACCCTAAGAAGGGTGGCAGTGGTGTCACGTGCTCGTCTCGGGCGTCCGTCGTCGCTTACCGCGAAACGACGTCCGCCTCGGACTCACGTACATAAGACGGCGCTGGGGGGGAGTGGTGTCACGTGTGTATCGGCATCCTCGTGCTACCGCGACGAATCGCCTCGACTCGCGTACTAATACAGGGTGGCAGTGGTGTCACGTGCTCGTCTCGGTGCCGTCGTCGCTACCGCGATGACGTCCGCCTCGACTGCGCTTAACCTAAGAACAGGGTGGCACTGGTTCACCTGCTCGTCTCGGCGCCGTCGTCGCTACCGGACGACGTCCGCCTCGACTCGCGTTACAGTAAGACAGGGGTGGCAGTGGTTTGTCAAGTCCTCGTCTCGGCGTCCGTCATCGCACGCGATGACGTCCGCCTCAGACTCGCATTACCGTAAGATAGACAGGGTGCACTGGTATCACGTGCTCGTCATCTGGCGTCCGTCGTCGCTACCGCAATGATGTCGCCTCTCGACTCGCGTAAGCCAAGACAGGGTGGCACTGGGTAACGTGCTAGGTCATCGGCGTCGTTACTGTCGCACCGCGACGGATGTCCGCTCGACTACGTTACACAAGAAAGGTGGCAGTGGTGTCCTGCTTCGTCTCGGCGTCCGTCGTCGCTAAAGCAACGCGACGTCCGCCTCGAAACTCACGTTACCTAAGATAGACAGGTGGGATGTGGCTCGTCACGTGCTCGACTCGCGTAACCTAAGACAGGGTGGCAATGGTGTCACGTGCTCTCTCGGCGTCCGTGTCGCTACGCGAGAAGTCCGCCGCGACTCGCGTACCCTAAGACAGGGTCACGTTGCTCGTCCGGCGTCCGTCGTCGCTACCGCCGACGCGTCCGCCGACTCCCATTACCCTAAATAGACAGGGTGGGCAGTGGTGTCATTGCTTCGTCTCGGCGTCTGCGTCGCTACCGCGAGACAGTCGCCTCGACTCGCGTTACCCTAATAGACAGGGTGGAGTGGGGCACTGCTCGTCCGGCGTCCGACGTCGTACCGCAACGGCGTTCCCTGACTCGCGTGACCCTAAGATAGACAGGTGTGGCACTGGTGTCATGCTCGTCTGGCGTTCCGGTCGTCCTTACCGCGGACGACGGCTTGACAACTGCGTTACCCTAAGAAGACAGGGGTGGCACTGGGGTCACTGCTCGTCCGGCGTCCGTCGTCGCTACCGTGACGACGCGCTCGACTCAGTACACTAAACGGGGTGGCAGGTGGTGTCACGTGCTCGTCTCGGCATCCGTCGTCGTCTACCGCGACGCATCCCCTCGACTCGTTACCCTAAACGTGGTCAGTGGGTGTCACGTGATGTCTCGGTGTCCGTCGTCGCTACCGCGACGACTCCGCTCGACTCGCGTACATAGACAGGGTAGGCGTGGTTGTCAATCTCGTCTCGGGTCCAGTCATCGCTACCGCGAGATCGTCCGCCTCGACTCACGCTTACCTAGATAGACAGGGTGGCATGGTATCACGTGCCTTGGCGCGTCGTCGCTACCCGACGACGTCCGCCTCGACTCGCGTTACCCTAAGACAGGCGGTGGCCAGTTGTCCTGTGCTCGTCTCGGCGCCGTGTCGCTACGCGTACGACGTTCGCCTCGACTCACGTAACCCTAAGACAGGGTGGACTGGGGTCAGTGCCTGTCTACGGCGTCCTGTCATACCGCTAAGATAGACAGGGTTGGCATGGTGTCACGTCTCGTCGGTGTCCGTTGTCGCTACCACGACGATTGTCCAGCCTCGACTCGCGTACCCTAAGACAGTGTGTGCACTGGTTCACGTTCAGACTCGCGTTACCCTAAGATAGACAAGTGGTAGTGTGTCACGTCTCGTCTCGGCGTCCGTCGTCGCTACCGCAACGACGTTCGCCTCGACTCGCGTTACCTATAGACAGGGTGGCACATGGGTCATGTGCTCGCCGGCGTCCGTCGTCGCTACCGCACGACAGTCCGCCTCGACTCGCGTTACCTATGACAGGGTAGCAGTGGTGTCACGTGCATCGTCGTCGGCATCCGTCGTCGCTACCGCGCGACGTCCGCCTCGATCGCGTTACCCTAAGACAGGGTGAGGCAGTGGTGTACGTGCTCGTCTCGGCGTCCGTCGTCGCTACGCGAACGACAGTCCGCCTCGACTCACGTTACACTAGACAGGGGTGGGTGGCAGTGGTGTCACTGCTCGTCTCGGCATCCATCTCGCTACGCGACGAATCCGCTCGACTGCGTTACCCTAGATACAGGTGGCAGTGGTGTCAGTGCTCGTCTCTGTCCGTCGTCGTACCGCGATGACGTCCGCCTCGACTCCGCGTAACCCTAAGACAGGGTGGCACGAGGTCTACACTGCTCGTCTCGGCGTCCGTCGTCGCTACCGCGACGACGTCCGCCCTCGACTCGAGTTACAGTAGACAGGGTGGGCAGGGTGTCACGTGCTCGTCTCGGCGTCCGTCACGCTACCGCGAGACGTCCGCCCGACTCGCATGACCGTAGATAGACAGGGTGGCACTGTGTACACGTGTCGTCTGGCGTCCGTCGTCGCTACCGCAATGATGTCCGCACTCGACTCGCGATAAAGCCTAAGACAGGGTGGCACTGGGGTTGTCACGTGTGCCGTATCGGCGTCCGTCGTCGCTACCGCGACGATGCCGCCTCGACTCACGTACACTAAGACAGGTGGCAGGTGGCGTGGGGTCACATGCTCGTCTCGGCGCGCTCGCTACAGCACGACGTCCGCCTCAACTCACGTTACCAAAGACGGTGAGGTGTCACTGCTCGATCGCGAACCTAAGACAGGGGTGGATGGTTGTCACGTGCCTCTCGGCGTCGTCGTCGCTACCGCGAGAGTCCGCCTCGACTGCGTACCCAAGACAGGGTCAGGCTCGTAGGCGTCGCGTCGTACCGCGACGACGTCGCCCCGACTCGCATGACACTGATAACAGGGTGGGAGTGTGGTGTCATTTGCTCGTCTCGGGTCTGACGTCGCTACCGCGATGGACGTCGCTCTGCTCGCGGTACCTCTAAGACAGGGTGGGATGGTCACGTGTCGTCTCGGCGCGAGCGCGGTAGCAACGACGTTCGCTCGACGCGTACACTATAGACAGGGGGTGGCTGGTGTCACGTGCTCGTCTCGGCGTCGTCGCGCTTACGCGACGACGTCGCCTACAACTCGCGTACCATAAGATAAGACAGTGGTGGCACATGGTGTCACGTGCTCGTATCGGCGTCCGTCGTCGCTACCGCGACGACGTCCGCCCTCGACTCGCGTTACCTAAGACAGTGGTGCAGTGGTGTCACGTGCTCGTCTTGGCCAGTCGTCGCTGCCGCGTCGAGTCAGCCTCGACTCGTTACACCTAAGACAGGGTGGCATGGCGTGGTGTCAGTGGTCGTCTCGGCGTCGTAGCGCTACCGCGACGACGTCCGCCTCAACGCGTGTCGTTTGTACAGTAAGACAGGGTGGCAGTGGTGTCAGTGCTCGTCGGCATCGTCGTCGCTACCGACGACACGTCCGCCTCGACTCGCGTTACCCTAAGACAGGGTGGCAGTGGTTCACGTGCTCGTCTCGGCGTCCTCGTCGCTACCGAGGAGTCGCCTCGACTTGCGTCAACCCTAAGATCAGGGTGGCACTGGTGTCACTGCTCGTCTCGGGTCCGTCGTCGCTACCGCGACGACGTCCGCCTCGACTCGCGTTATATAAGAAAGGGGTGGCAGTGGTGTCACGCCTCGTCTCGGCGTCCGTCTCGCACCGCGATGACGTCCGCCTCGACTCGCTTAACTAAAGAAAGACGGGTGGCATGGTTGTCCACTGCTCGTCTCGCGTTCGTCGTCGCTACCGCGACGGTCCGCCTCGACTCGCGTTGACCCTAAGATAGGGTCACGTGCTTGTCTCGGCGTCCGTCGTCGCTACCCGACGATGTCCGCCTCGACTCGCGTTACCCTAAGATAGACAAGGGTGGCAAGTGGTGTCAAGTGTCGTTTCGGGTCCGTTCGCTACCACGACGATGTCCGCCTCGACCGCGTAACCCTAAGACAGTGTGGCAGTGGTGTCACGTCTCGCTCGCGTTACCCGAAGCTAGAAGAGTGGAGTGGTGTCAGTGCTAGTCTCGGCGTCCGTCGTCGCTACCGAACGACGTTCGCCTCGACTCGAGTTACCCTAAGACAGGGGGCACTGGTGTCAATGTGCTCGTCTCGGCGTCCTCGTCGCCTACCGCTTTGACGACGTCCGCTCGACTCGTCGTTAACCCTATGACAGGGTGCAGGGTGTCACGTTCGTGTCGGCATCCGTCGTCGCTACCGCGACGACGTCCGCCTCGATCGCGTTACCCTAAGACAGGGTGGCGTGGTGTCACGTGCTCGTCTCGGCGTCCGTCGTCGCTACCGCGAGACTCCGCCTCGACTCGGTTCGTAGTAGAGCAGGCGACACCCCCCCGTCCCCGACGGCTCCCCCGACCTCGCGTCCCGTGTGTGGGAGTAGGAA
Source organism: Thinopyrum elongatum (assembly GCA_011799875.1). Taxonomy (NCBI): domain Eukaryota; kingdom Viridiplantae; phylum Streptophyta; class Magnoliopsida; order Poales; family Poaceae; genus Thinopyrum; species Thinopyrum elongatum. The sequence continues at coordinate 365,732,328 of CM022297.1, read as the reverse complement.
AATATCCATTGTGGTGGTACAAATACAGAGTGTGTGTCACGTCCCCGGTTGTCGTCGTCGGCTACACACATGTCCGCCTCGTCTGCGTAACCCGACATGTTTTTCCGACTTCTCGACTCCGTACTGCAGTTTTTTCTTTTTCCGACCCGCGCACGACGATTTTCCTCCCACCGCCCCCCCCCCTCCCCTAAGACAGTTTTCCCTTTCCCTCTTTCCCGTCGTCTGCTCCCCCCACCCCCTCGCGTGTCAACTTTCAGCTCGTATCTCGTGCAGTTCGTCCGTCGCTCCTACCGCGACGGCATCCGCCTGACTCACGTTACCCTAAGATAGGGTCACGTGCTTGTCTCGGCGTCCGTCGTCGCTTACCGCGACGACGTCCGCCTCGACTCGCGTTACCCTAAGATAGACAGGGTGGCACTGGTGGTCACGTGCTCGTCTCGGTGTCCGTCGTCGCTACCACGACGATGTCCGCCTCGACTGCGTTACCCATGACAGGGGTAAGAGTGGTGAATGTGCTCGTGTCGGCATCCGTCGTTCGCTACCGCGACGAGTCCGCCTCGACTCGCGTTACCCTAAGACAGGGTGGCAGTGGTGTCAAGTGCTCGTCTCGGGCGTCCGTCGTCGCTACCGCGACGACGTCCGCCTCGACTCAACGTTAACTAAGACGGGGGGTGGCAGTGGTGTCACGTGCTCGTATCGGCATCCGCGTCGCTACCCGACGACATCCGCCTCGACTCGCGTTACCCTAATACAGGGTGGGCAGTGGTGTCAACGTGCTCGTCTCGGTGCGTCGTCGCACCGCGATGACGTCCGCCTCGACTCGCGTAACCTAAGACAGGGTGGCACTGGTCTCACTGATCGTCTCGGCGTCCTGTCGCGCTACCGTGACGACGTCGCCTCGACTCGCGTTACAGTAAGACAGCCGGGTGGCAGTGGGTCACGTCCTCGTCTCGGCGTCCGTCATCGCTACCGCGATGACGTCCGCCTCGACTCGCATTACCAGTAAGATAGACAGGGTGCAGTGGTATCACGTGCTCGTTCTTGGCGTCCGTCGTCGCTACCGCAAATGATGTCCGCCTCGACTCGCGTAAGTCCTTAAGACAGGGGTGGCACGGTGTCACGTGCTCGTCTCGGCCGTCCGTTGTCGCTGACGCGACGATGTCCGCCTCGACTCACGTACAAAGACAGGGTGGCAAGTGGGTGTCACATGCTGTCTCGGCGTCCACATCGCTACAGCAACGACGTCCGCCTCGACTACGTTACCTAAGATAGACAGGGTGGGGAGTGGTGTCACCGTGCTCGACCTCGCGTAACCCTAAGACAGGGTGGCAATGGTGTCACGTGCTAATCTCGGCGTCCCGTCGTCGCTACCGCGATGACGTCCGCCTGACTCGCGTTACCCTAAGACAGGGTCACGTGCTCGTCCAGGCGTCCGTCGTCGCTACCGCGACGATGTCCGCCGCACGACTGCATTACCCTAAGATAGACAGGGTGGGAGGAGTGGTGTCCATGTGCTCGTTCGGCGTCTGACGTCGCTACCGCGTGGATGACGTCTGCCTCGACTCGCGTACCCTAACATAGACAGGGTGGGAGGGGTGCCACGTGCTCGTCTCGGCGTCCGACAGTCGCTACCGCAACGGCGTTCGCCTAGACTCGCGTGACCCTAAGATAAGACGGGTGGCACTGGTGTCACGTGCTCGTCGCGGCGGCAGTCGTCGCTACAGCGACGACGTCCGCCTCAACTCGCGTACCCAAGAAAGACAGGGTGGCCACTGTGTCACGTGCTCGTCTCGGCGTCCGTGTAGCTACCGCGACGACGTCCGCCTCGACTCGCGTTACCCTATGACAGGTTAGCTGTGGTGTCACGTTGCTCGTCTCGGCATCCGTCATCGCTTGCCGGACGACGTCCGCCTCATCGCGTTACCCTAGACAGGGTTGCAGTGGTGTCACGTGGTCGTCTCGGCGTCCGTCGTCGTACCGCGACGACGTCCGCCTCGACTCGTGTTACACTAAGACACGGATGACAGTGGTTGTCACGTGCTCGTCTCGGCATCCGTCGCGCGCTACCGCGACGACGTTGCCTGATGATCGAATCGGTTAACCCTAAGACAGGGTGGCAGTTGGTGTACGTCTCGTCTCGGCGGTCCGTCGTCGCTACCGCGACGACGTCCGCCTCGACTCGCGTACGTAACCCTAAGATAGGGTGGCCACTGGTGTCACCTGCTCGTCTCGGCGTCCGTCGTCGCTTACCGCAAATGTCGCCTAGACTCGCGTTACAGTAAGACATGGTGGCAGTGGGTCAAGTCTCGTCTCGGCGTCCGTCATCGCTAACGCGAGATGTCCGCCTCGACCGCATTACCGTGAAGATAGGACAGGGTGGCACGGGTAGTACATGCTCGTCTCGGGTGTCCGTCGTCGCTACCGCGACGGCATCCGCTCAGACTCGCGTGACCACTAGATAGACAGGGTGGCAATGTGTCACGTGCTCATTCGGCGTCCATCGTCGCTACGCGACGATGTTCGCCTGACTCGCGATAACCCTAAGACAGGGTGGCATTGTGTACGTGCTGTCTCGACGTCCGTCGTCGCTACCGAGACGTTGTCGTCTCGACTCGCGTTACCCTAGAAGGGTGCAGTGGTGTCACGTGCTCGTCGGCGTCCGTCGTCGCTACTGCGACGACGTCCGCTCGACTCGCGTTACCCTAAGAAGACAGTGTGGGAGTGGTGTCACGTGCTCGACGTCGCCTCGACTTGGTTACCCTAAGATAGACATGGAGGGAGTGGTTGTAACGTGCTCGACGTCGCCTCGACTCGTCGTACCCTAAGATAGACAGGGTGGAAGTGGTGTCACGTGCTCGTCTGGGTAGTCGTGTCGCTAGCGCGATGACGTCAGCCTCGACTAGCGTTACCCTAAAGTAGACAGGGGTGGCAGTGGTGTCACGTGCTCGTCTGGCGTCGGCGTAGCTCGCAACGACGTTCGCCTCGACATGGTAACCCTAAGACAGGGTGGCACTGGTGTCACGTGCTCGTCTCGGCGTCCATCGTCGCTACCGCGATGATGTCCGCCTAGACTCGCATTACCCTAAGACAGGGTGGAGTGGTGTCACGTGCTCGTCTCGGCATCCGTCGTCGCTACCGCGACGACGTCCGCCTCGACTCGCGTTACCCTAGATAGACAGGCGGTGGCAGTGGTTGTCACGTGCTAGTCTCGGCGTCCGTCGTCGCTACCGCCGACGACGTTCGCCTCGACTCGCGTAACCCTAAGATAGACAGGGTTTGTAGAGGTGTCACGTGCTCGTCTCGGCATCCGTCGTCGCTACCGCGATGACGTCCGCCTCGACTCGCGTTACCCTAAGACAGGGTGGAAGTGGTGCCTGTATCGTGCTTCTCGGCGCACGTCGTCGCTACCGCGACGACGTCCGCCTCGACACGCGTTACCTAAGACAGGGTAGCAGTGGTGTAGCGTGGTGTACGTGCTAGTCCGGCGTCGTCGTCGCTACCGCGAGACGAGTCGGCTGACTCGCGTAACCTAAGACAGGGTGGCACTGGTTGTAACGTGCTCAGTCTCGGCGTCCGTCGTCGCGTGCTCGTTTCAGAGATGCATTTAGGGATTTCTTTTTCCCATCTCTCCACAGTTCCGAACTTCTACGGATGGGATGCACAATGGCTATGTGGACTCCGCCGTCAACGAAAGACGACACTGAGTTGGATGAGTTTGCTGTCGAAAAAACTGTTTTTGTGAAAAAGTAAACAATCTTCTTTACTGAGCACAGAGCCACCAAGGTTGTCTGCTTTCTTCAGTTTTGAGATCCACATTCCTTATATTCTTTGTCCACCATCTACACTAGATTGGTCCTACCAAAAAATTTAAATCATCTTCTTCCTGCTTATGCTGAAGCTTGTGGTGACGGGAATTACGCCATGCTGGCTTCATCAGAGTAGAGTTCCAAAATCCTGTCTGCTCCCTGTCAAAATCTGGGTTGTTCGTGAGCTCGGAGAGGCGGGGGAGCGTCGGCTATGGAACTCATCTGAAGGGAATAGGGGAAGGGGGAGTTGGGTGGTAAATGGGAATCCTGGAGCGATGCGGACGCGTTGGGAAGCTTGCTAATGCAGGGTGGGACGCGCATGAAGGGAAGTAGAGCAAGGCAGGAGGAGGAAAAGTGAGAAAGGCACCGAGTGCGCGGAGGAGGCTCAGTAGGGCCGCCGGAGAGCCACCGCTCGATGTATTGGCTGCGCGCCCGTCCACTCGCGGCACTCGTGCGGCGCGGCGGCCTGCGTATTGGCTGCTGTCGTCCTGGACCTTGCGGCGCCAGTGGCCGCAGTAGCCTCGCCGTATTGGCCCGCTCGGACGGAAGGAGGAAGGAGCCGCCAGCGAGGAGGGGGAGGAGAAGTGGCATGGCAGCTGCGGGAGGAGCAGGAGTGGATCGGAGACGGCGAAAGGGGAAAGGGAATAGGAGCGCCCTGTCCTCGCCGGAACTAGGAATAGGAGCAGGGAGTGGGATGTGGAAGGGGAAAGGGATCCGGAGACGCACGGGTCGTGACTTTCCACGAAAACTAGAGAAAGGGACAGGAGAGCGCCGACGCGCGGTACGGAAACGAGCGATCGCCAAGGAGTCTTTTTCGCTGTGCCCAGAGTCTGTAGATCCAATGACCCAGACTAGTCCAGAGCCATGTGATTTCACTTTCATCACGGATGAGACCCAACAATATGTATCAACTGGCCCGTTTTCCAAGTACAGAAACTACCATGTCTCCACTAATCTCGCTGCCCCATTATCGTAATGAATTCATCCCGCAAAGCTTCATCCCCATGCTCCCAATCCACAGCGTCATTTTTCTCCTGTGAAAATGCATATCACCTACGATGCTTCCGTCACGGCCCGCCACCGAGCTCTGGATATACACGACGACGCACCATCTTCTCTCCATGTGCCGCCCCAATTATGTTCTCCAACCGCCCCAACCCGGATGAGGCCCCCATTCTTCCGCGTTGGGAAAGCGCCACCCAGCTCAGGTCGTACCTCACTAGTCGATCGGCGGCGGGATCAGAGCAAAACTGACCTTTTTCGCTGTCTTTATGCCTCGTTCTTAGTCTCGTTCGTCTAGAATAGATGGCATGTAGGGCGTGAAAAAATTGCACAAAATATATTGAGATTGCATGGTTAGGGGTTTGTAAATTTCCAATGCTTCATATATATCATGAGTTGTTCTTCTCGTCGGTGTACGATTTGCTCCACATAAGCCAACATAGTTGGCTTCCGCCGTTGTGACAATTGCTTCATATTTTTCTTCATCCTTTGTGCTCCACGTTTATGTGCTTGCTTGTTCGTTCTTTTGCCTTCTATGTGGTGTGTACTTTGCTCATTTTATGCTCATATTAATTGTATTGTTGGTGTGCCTTTTTGGTATTTTTTAATCAAACAACACATGCACCACACATTCGGGGCTCAAGACAGGTTGCTATGGTGGCATAACAACGGCGGTTTGATGGTGGACCATGAGTGGGAGCATAAATCGAGATTCTTTGTGCTTGGAGTTTTGCTGGAGGAAAGATAAATATCTGGATTATGAAGCTGGTTCATAGTGCTAGACGCATGACTTTTGATTGAGGAAGCAATGAGCAGATTTGATTTCTTGTGGAAACATGTCACTTATGTGCATTGAAGGACATTTGTTACTCATGAAATGGTTTTTTTGTCTTAATGGAAAGAAGGTCTGTGTTTGATTATAAGTAATTCTCTAGTCGACCGAACAAGATTTTGATGTTTTTGAAGTAAAAGAATTCAATTCCATGGAGAAACAAATTTCTATGAACGAGCAGAAGCTCAAACAGTGTGAGGAAGGAGCATTGTTAATCATCGTGGAGAAAAATTTGAGTGCTACAAAGAAAAGAGAAATCAAGACACAAAATCTTTGGAAAATTCTTATAAGCAAAACCAATGAAAGAGGACAACTCATTTTGGCGATAGTCAAACTTAATTAAAATGTAAAGACCGTCATATTTTCGGACACAAAGTAACATTGTCATTATTGAAGCACATTTCAGACAATGGTACCATTTCTCCCTGGATGGAAGCAAAATATATGTACGGCCACGTGGATAAAATATTGACATCGAGCAACAAATTTCCTTTTGCACTAGTAGGAAATTTATATGAAGATTTTCCCCCCTTTTGTTTGAAGATAAAAGCAAATTTAGTTACACTTTCAAAAATCTGAAGTTTTGTTAGATCGAAGCAATTTAAGCTTACGCTGGATATAAAATGTTAGACAATTTCCAGGATAAGGGGTATTCTGAAGGTCGATCATGATGAGTGAAGAAAAAACAATATAGAAATAAACAGAAAATAGTGGTTCAGCCGTCCCGTATTTTTTGGTGCAGCGGCGTGCATGATTTTTGAGCTTGCAGTTTAGGCCCGAGGAGAGGAGCATGAATCACATGGAATTAGTGGACCGAACGACAGAACCAACGTGATTTTAGGCCTGCAATTTAGTTGACGAAGCAAACAATGGAAGGCAGGCCTACTTTTGTAAGTACTAATCCAACGAACAGAACAACCTAATCTAACGGTGATCGACTGGTCTGATGGAAGCGGTAGGAGTCTAAGTAGTCTGATGCCTAGCGGTTCCCCCCAGATTCGGGATAAGAACACCAGTGGTTAATATGTTACGACATGTTGTTACCTCATTGGTTGGATGGGGGTATAATCTTGTTCTGAAAACTACCATTCACACATCACATTTATTTTCATGCTCTGGATATAAATAAATGTGTAGTGTTTTTTTAACTGTGTGTTCACATGGAACTATTGATGTTGTCTCGAACAAAAGTTATTTTTTGCTTAGTAGGGGTTGAGTCCTTGTTGTTGACATGGAAAGTTTATCTCAGTATCTTGGGAAACTATGACATGCATAGTCCTGCAAAAAGTACAAGAATTAATTAAACTCTCTGAAACTTATGGAAGCAGGAAAAATATCAAGTTGTTTAAGTTAGGGTATGTAGAGGCCATAGGCTTCTGATTTTCTTACACCAAGAGCATGAACATTTGACAATTCAAGACATAACCACTCAGATTGGCCAAGCCATCAATAGACATGGATCCCACAAGGTAAAGCACTAAGAGCCACAAGAGTTTTCTCCCTCCACTTCACTTTAAACTACACTAAATTTTTTTTCTAGGGCATATTGCCCATCTCCTTTTTATTATGATTTTTTGTTCCTGTTTGTTAAATTTTGTGCATGTCAGGAGCAAACTTTAATAGTTTAGTTAGGCTAACATAAAGTAGTGATATGCGACATCAGAATATGAAGAGGGGGCGAAGGAGGTTTTATATTGGAAACACAAGGTTGTTGGCAATTCCATTGAAAACATTATCTAAGAACCGCCTAGGTATTTCAAATTGTCAAATTCATGTTGAACGAGAGTGTAATTATTTAGGGGGCTAACTACATTTCTGCATGAAATAGAACGTTGCATGCAGCCATACTTGAAGAACCACCACAAATACATGCAGATATCAAGGCCCTCAACTTAGGGAAACTGGTACATACAGTTCAAATCCTGTGTGAGTAGTTAAAATTCTTGTCCAATTCTAATCTCTGGCTCTAATAAAAGCCTTAAGGTTCCGACAAAGCATCAATCAACTACTTTCAGTGATGATCAGGACTTCCACAAAATGCATTTTTCATGGTGAAAAATGCTAAGGAGGAAACATCATTGTTGGTTTCTCATGTATGCAATGCTCGGTCTTATAACTAAATCGCGAAAAAATTATTGGATGTTCCACGAGTGTGAAACCAAACTTGGATGACTTTACGTACAAATGCACTATTCATAATTAAAAATAATATCGTCATACTTTGTAAAAAGATGGCATCTCCTAACAGATAAAGAAGTGAGAATGGTTAAAAAAAATAATACTTTCTTTGGGTACTCCATACTAGAAGGGTTTGCAATGTGAGATAATTCAGGGGTAGTGCATTTGTATCAAAGATTATATAGAAAAACCACGTGGTGTATCAATGTGCTCCCCACGGAAAATCGATCGGCCACGAGGAATGAGAATAGTGACAGGAAACTCATAGATTATATGATTGTGGTTGTTGTTGTTGAATTAAAAAAGGCAAGATAGTAAAATTGTTCTATGCCTTGATATGAAAGAATAAAGAAAAGGATAACAGTGTATGTAATCACCACCACCACACACTTATGCAATCATACATGGATGGGACCAACCTTTTAACAATTCAACTATTGGTTGGTTTCAATAACATGTATTTTTTAAAGTTATTCAAAAAAGATTATTGTGTCCGATAGTAGATAGGTGTTAGTTGATTGACAAAAAAAATGATCTATTGTGTTAGTTGAGATGTGAGTTGTTCTCGAGTTATTTAGCTATGTGGGGCAGCATCTTAATTTTTTTAAAGCCCGTTGGCAATGCACGGGCATTCTACTAGTAGTACCCTAAAAAAACGTTCAAGAAGCACTTTTACTTAAGAAATGAAGTTATTCTTTATTCTACTCTGTGGCAAAATGTCAAAAACATAGCAAAATCTGTGGCCGCGCACGCCACTGTGAAAAGGTGCAGCGAATTTCAAATCAAATTGGGTCCACGTAGTGAGGTCACCCTGGCCTTCGCGGGCCTCTCGCCAGTAAAGGGTAAGGCGAAGGCCCAAAAGTCTGGAGCTTCGACCCAGACGCGAACAGATGCGAAACGAGCCGCCAGTCAGCGTCCCGCTGTCCTTCTCCGCCCATTTATTTCGGGACGCTGCGGTGCTGTCGCCTGCGTCCGTTCCCAATCCAATCCAATTCTCGTCGCAAGAATCATGCACCTCTAGAAAGTGGAAAGACCAAAAAAAGAGAGAAATAGGCAGCATTGGAAGAAAGGCAAGTGATGGAGAGTAAACAAGGATCGATCAAAAAAGAAGAGGACCCACGAGGGCAAGGTCGTCGACAGCTCGGCGGGATCAGGCGTACGTCGCCGGCGCCCAAGAGTCCAAGCCGCGTGTCATCATCGCCGACGTCTACGGTAAATTGATCTCGACCAGAAACTCCTCTCTATTCGTAATTCAAGTTCGCGTTGCGGGATAGTGACGATTAACCGCACCACCCGTCTTCTGTTCAGCAGGTTTGAAGCGAAGAAAGACTGGATCCGGTCCCGCCCCCACCCTTCTCCGGTACCATACGTTTATGTGCTACTATATCCGCGTTCTGTTTTGCACCGATGATTTTGGTTTAGCGACGATGTGTCTATAGAGTTAGTTAGGGCGCTGTTCTGTTCCGGGGCGGCGGCGTTATCACTAGCGAAGTTATTCATGCCCGTAGTAGTGAGCTGTGACGGAATTGCTTTTCGCCTGCGTCTTAGTAGGTCTTGCATATTGGTCAGAACTGGCAATTTCGTCTTAGCATCTTCTCATAATAGTTATAGAACTTGGGCCATTTCGTCTGGCCATCTTCTAAACCAGCCGGCAATCGCCGCAACTGCAGGGCGCAAGGCCTCTCGTGGGAGCCACCGATGATAGCGCAAACCCAACTGGATCCATCTCACCATGCTCCTCCTCCACACCGTGGTGACCTTAAAGCATGGAACATTGGAGGCCCTCTTCAAATCCGGGAGGCCAAAGAGCTTATTATTGGAGTTGCCGGGCGAGCGAAACCCGCCACGGCTGGCAACCAACCAGCACAAGCAGGACACCATCGCCGAGAGCCACCAGCCGTTGCCGAAGCCGCGGCGGCACGCTCAGCCACGGCATAACGCCCAGTCGCCACGGAGCAAAAACTCAACCTAAAGCTAGAGCAGAACCTAGTAGTATGTACATGACTAGCCACGCACCTCTCCCCACCTAGCGTCGGCAGGCAACGCCGTTGAAGGACGATGAGGGATCGGGCGGGATTGCCATGGTACGGCTGACTCTCAAGGGCTCTCTCGAAGGAACCGGGAAAAAGTGGATGCACGCAAGAAGTAGTAGATATACTAAACACACTAAAAAACTTAGCAGAAAATGTGTGTGGATAGAAGTTCTAGTTTCACGAGCAAAATTTGTAGTGAGCAATGGTTATGTAGAAGATCTGACCTCACTTGGATTGAGTGGCGCCCTGTGAGGATCGATCCATATGCATGATCAGTGCGATAAGTTTAGTCGGAAAAAAAATAAGAAGGTATTGTCTGATAATGTGCTTACTACCGGGGAGGGCATCTGCAGGTCATGTTCTCCATCAGATAAAAGTATATGTAACAGAATAGGCGAGAATTTCATCGCAAATTTTTTTGCCCATCAAAGCGAGCAGTATATCAAAACTGCTTACTTGCCGCAAAATGAGATGGTCAGCATATAAAGGTGCTCACAAATCGAAAACTATCATGTGATCCCGAGCGCCAGTGACCTGGATGAACAGTAAAATCCGAAAAAATAGTAAAAAAAACAAAAAATTGAACTGTTTTGTCAAGGAAACTTTGAGGTTCGTTTTTTCTACATGCGTGACAATTTTCGGATGAAATGAACATTTGTGGAGGGGCTCGGTAAAAAAAACAAAATCATGACCTCCCACAAAAAAATGGGTTTTTGGAAAGCAGTTTGGACGCAGCGATTTGGTTTTTTTTGCCGAGACCTGCATGAATGTCATTCACTCATGAATTTTGCACGCAATGTGAAAACATCAAGTTTATTGCCAAAAAATTCAGATTTCAGATTTTTTTTTGAATTTTTTACTATTTTTTCGGGATTTTTATTGTTCATCCGGGATCACTGGAGCTCGAGATCACATATACGCGTCCCTCACAAATGTTGATGACCGTACTTCATCAGAACTATAGCCTCAATTTCGCAAGAGGCTTCTTTCAAAATAGTCATTTGGTTTACAGCCTTTATAATCGAGAAGTAGAAGTGTGTGGTATTGGTCCCTTGTTTCAGAAAAAGGCACGGACAACAAGTGCTGCAGAGTACCTCAACAGAAGTAAGTAGAATGTCTTATACTTTTTTACAGAAAAGTTTAAAGAATAAATAAACCGCCTGATCCCATAAAGGAAATAATAACGTCTACAATCCCGTTTATGCAATACATGAAAAATATTCTAGCACCAATTCTTAAGTCTAAAAGGTTTTAGTGCCTTTCAATTGAAAACTACCAAACAATGCCAGGGTGGAGGGATATCTCCTCCCAGAGTTAAGTAAATATAAATCATCACAGCAGAGGGATATCTCCTCCCAAGTTAGTAAATAATCACCGCAGATGCATTATTTATTCAATTTTAGTCAAAAAACATTGACCCTACCAAGGTTTGCCCAACTATAAATAAACGAAAACTGCACATGATCATAAAACACAACTTCCCATGTTTGCCAAACTTTTTTTTATCGAAAAAACTGCAGAAGCTCACAATAATAAATACTATAGAGAACAAGCCCAACAAACAATTACCTCATCAGAGAAATCGTGGAATCCATGGACTGCAACATCTTCAAACTGGTTGTTCATGAAAGAGGATTGTGTTGTAATGAAGAATACCCACAAAAGAATAATCAAGTGATGAACCTTCAAGATCTCAAAATCTAGAAATAAAAAAGAGGAAACGGTTACTTCCAATTTCTATGATGATCCCTCGAGACGTTCCTTGGGCAAGCAGAACACATAGAATTTACTTGAAGATTTTCCGTTTCCTTTTTTTTTTCCCCATCTAGGATGTAAAATTGTTTTCAGCAAGTAGTTGTATTTATCTTCTCCATTAAAATACTGCCCACAAACATGAATGAGCGTGTACCCTCGTGAATTCTAGTAATTACAAACCATTTGAATCACATAATTCATCCTACATCTAGTGACCTCCCTTACAGATAACATAGAATATTCGCAAAGAAGTAGCAACCTTGGCCGGGATTACCAGTTCTATTTTGGCCTGGATTGGGGTATTAGGCATTGGGTACAACATTGAGGTTGATTGTATAAACGCCAAAGAGAAACGGGGGGAACAGATAATATGAAATCCAAAGGCCAAGCCTGATATCATTTGTAGAAAACTGCAAAGCCAACTCAGACAACGGCAAAATGAAGAGCCTGTCTAAGGACATGACTTTTCAATAACACATAACCTCTCTGAAAAAGATGATCCAAGTTGGACGAGCCCAAGCAATCCCACACAGCGTCGAATGAAGAGGAGGTCGGCTGGCAGCCCCTCTCTGGGCCCCACATGCACCACAGATCCCATGGGCACCTTCGGATCAGACACCGCACCTGGCCGCACTCCGCGCCATGCTCGCGCAGTCGCTGCCAGCATCGGCCATGCTCCCGCTACGAGTCGCCTTGTGCAGCCGCCTATCGCGCCAACTAGTAGGCCCATAACATGTCGGCAGCCGTCACCGTCGCCAGCCACCGAATGGA
>CM022297.1:365612150-365716717 GCA_011799875.1 Thinopyrum elongatum | reverse complement strand
CGACGATGTCCGCCTCGACTCGCGTTACCCTATGACAGGGTAGCAGTGGTGTCACGTGCTCGTGTCGGCATCCGTCGTCGCTACCGCGACGACGTCCGCCTCGACTCGCGTTACCCTAAGACAGGGTGGCAGTGGTGTCACGTGCTCGTCTCGGCGTCCGTCGTCGCTACCGCGACGACGTCCGCCTCGACTCACGTTACACTAAGACGGGGTGGCAGTGGTGTCACGTGCTCGTCTCGGCATCCGTCGTCGCTACCGCGACGACATCCGCCTCGACTCGCGTTACCCTAATACAGGGTGGCAGTGGTGTCACGTGCTCGTCTCGGTGTCCGTCGTCGCTACCGCGATGACGTCCGCCTCGACTCGCGTAACCCTAAGACAGGGTGGCACTGGTCTCACCTGCTCGTCTCGGCGTCCGTCGTCGCTACCGCGACGACGTCCGCCTCGACTCGCGTTACAGTAAGACAGGGTGGCAGTGGTGTCACGTCCTCGTCTCGGCGTCCGTCATCGCTACCGCGATGACGTCCGCCTCGACTCGCATTACCGTAAGATAGACAGGGTGGCACTGGTATCACGTGCTCGTCTTGGCGTCCGTCGTCGCTACCGCAATGATGTCCGCCTCGACTCGCGTAAGCCTAAGACAGGGTGGCACTGGTGTCACGTGCTCGTCTCGGCGTCCGTTGTCGCTACCGCGACGATGTCCGCCTCGACTCACGTTACACTAAGACAGGGTGGCAGTGGTGTCACATGCTCGTCTCGGCGTCCGTCATCGCTACAGCAACGACGTCCGCCTCAACTCACGTTACCCTAAGATAGACAGGGTGGGAGTGGTGTCACGTGCTCGACTCGCGTAACCCTAAGACAGGGTGGCAATGGTGTCACGTGCTCATCTCGGCGTCCGTCGTCGCTACCGCGATGACGTCCGCCTCGACTCGCGTTACCCTAAGACAGGGTCACGTGCTCGTCCAGGCGTCCGTCGTCGCTACCGCGACGACGTCCGCCCCGACTCGCATTACCCTAAGATAGACAGGGTGGGAGTGGTGTCATTTGCTCGTCTCGGCGTCTGACGTCGCTACCGCGATGACGTCTGCCTCGACTCGCGTTACCCTAACATAGACAGGGTGGGAGTGGTGTCACGTGCTCGTCTCGGCGTCCGACGTCGCTACCGCAACGGCGTTCGCCTCGACTCGCGTGACCCTAAGATAGACAGGGTGGCACTGGTGTCACGTGCTCGTCTCGGCGTCCGTCGTCGCTACCGCGACGACGTCTGCCACAACTCGCGTTACCCTAAGAAAGACAGGGTGGCACTGGTGTCACGTGCTCGTCTCGGCGTCCGTCGTCGCTACCGTGACGACGTCCGCCTCGACTCACGTTACACTAAGACGGGGTGGCAGTGGTGTCACGTGCTCGTCTCGGCATCCGTCGTCGCTACCGCGACGACATCCGCCTCGACTCGCGTTACCCTAATACAGGGTGGCAGTGGTGTCACGTGCTCGTCTCGGTGTCCGTCGTCGCTACCGCGACGACATCCGCCTCGACTCGCGTTACAGTAAGACAGGGTGGCAGTGGTGTCACATCCTCGTCTCGGCGTCCATCATCGCTACCGCGATGACGTCCGCCTCGACTCGCATTACCGTAAGATAGACAGGGTGGCACTGGTATCACGTGCTCGTCTTGGCGTCCGTCGTCGCTACCGCGACGACGTCCGCCTCGACTCGCGTTACCCTAAGACAGGGTGGCAGTGGTGTCACGTGCTCGTCTCGGCGACCGTCGTCGCTACCGCGACGACGTTCGCCTCGACTCACGTAACCCTAAGACAGGGTGGCACTGGTGTCATGTGCTCGTCTCGGCGTCTGTCATCGCTAAGATAGACAGGGTGGCACTGGTGTCACGTCCTCGTCTCGGTGTCCGTCGTCGCTACCACGACGATGTCCGCCTCGACTCGCGTAACCCTAAGACAGTGTGGCACTGGTGTCACGTTCTCGACTCGCGTTACCCTAAGATAGACAGAGTGGTAGTGGTGTCACGTGCTCGTCTCGGCGTCCGTCGTCGCTACCGCAACGACGTTCGCCTCGACTCGCGTTACCCTAAGACAGGGTGGCACTGGTGTCATGTGCTCGTCCCGGCGTCCGTCGTCGCTACCGCAACGACGTCCGCCTCGACTCGCGTTACCCTATGACAGGGTAGCAGTGGTGTCACGTGCTCGTGTCGGCATCCGTCGTCGCTACCGCGACGACGTCCGCCTCGACTCGCGTTACCCTAAGACAGGGTGGCAGTGGTGTCACGTGCTCGTCTCGGCGTCCGTCGTCGCTACCGCGACGACGTCCGCCTCGACTCACGTTACACTAAGACGGGGTGGCAGTGGTGTCACGTGCTCGTCTCGGCATCCGTCGTCGCTACCGCGACGACATCCGCCTCGACTCGCGTTACCCTAATACAGGGTGGCAGTGGTGTCACGTGCTCGTCTCGGTGTCCGTCGTCGCTACCGCGATGACGTCCGCCTCGACTCGCGTAACCCTAAGACAGGGTGGCACTGGTCTCACCTGCTCGTCTCGGCGTCCGTCGTCGCTACCGCGACGACGTCCGCCTCGACTCGCGTTACAGTAAGACAGGGTGGCAGTGGTGTCACGTCCTCGTCTCGGCGTCCGTCATCGCTACCGCGATGACGTCCGCCTCGACTCGCATTACCGTAAGATAGACAGGGTGGCACTGGTATCACGTGCTCGTCTTGGCGTCCGTCGTCGCTACCGCAATGATGTCCGCCTCGACTCGCGTAAGCCTAAGACAGGGTGGCACTGGTGTCACGTGCTCGTCTCGGCGTCCGTTGTCGCTACCGCGACGATGTCCGCCTCGACTCACGTTACACTAAGACAGGGTGGCAGTGGTGTCACATGCTCGTCTCGGCGTCCGTCATCGCTACAGCAACGACGTCCGCCTCGACTCACGTTACCCTAAGATAGACAGGGTGGGAGTGGTGTCACGTGCTCGACTCGCGTAACCCTAAGACAGGGTGGCAATGGTGTCACGTGCTCATCTCGGCGTCCGTCGTCGCTACCGCGATGACGTCCGCCTCGACTCGCGTTACCCTAAGACAGGGTCACGTGCTCGTCCAGGCGTCTGTCGTCGCTACCGCGACGACGTCCGCCCCGACTCGCATTACCCTAAGATAGACAGGGTGGGAGTGGTGTCATGTGCTCGTCTCGGCGTCTGACGTCGCTACCGCGATGACGTCTGCCTCGACTCGCGTTACCCTAACATAGACAGGGTGGGAGTAGTGTCACGTGCTCGTCTCGGCGTCCGACGTCGCTACCGCAACGACGTTCGCCTCGACTCGCGTGACCCTAAGATAGACAGGGTGGCACTGGTGTCACGTGCTCGTCTCGGCGTCCGTCGTCGCTACCGCGACGACGTCTGCCACAACTCGCGTTACCCTAAGAAAGACAGGGTGGCACTGGTGTCACGTGCTCGTTTCGGCGTCCGTCGTCGCTACCGCGACGACGTCCGCCTCGACTCGCGTTACCCTATGACAGGGTAGCAGTGGTGTCACGTGCTCGTCTTGGCATCCGTCGTCGCTGCCGCGACGACGTCCGCCTCGACTCGCGTTACCCTAAGACAGGGTGGCAGTGGTGTCACGTGGTCGTCTCGGCGTCCGTCGTCGCTACCGCGACGACGTCCGCCTCAACTGGCTTTACACTAAGACAGGGTGGCAGTGGTGTCACGTGCTCGTCTCGGCATCCGTCGTCGCTACCGCGACGACGTCCGCCTCGACTCGCGTTACCCTAAGACAGGGTGGCAGTGGTGTCACGTGCTCGTCTCGGCGTCCATCGTCGCTACCATGACGACGTCCGCCTCGACTTGCGTAACCCTAAGATAGGGTGGCACTGGTGTCACCTGCTCGTCTCGGCGTCCGTCGTCGCTACCGCGACGACGTCCGCCTCGACTCGCGTTATAGTAAGACAGGGTGGCAGTGGTGTCACGTCCTCGTCTCGGCGTCCGTCATCGCTACCGCGATGACGTCCGCCTCGACTCGCATTACCGTAAGAAAGACAGGGTGGCACTGGTGTCACATGCTCGTCTCGGCGTTCGTCGTCGCTACCGCGACGGCATCCGCCTCGACTCGCGTTACCCTAAGATAGGGTCACGTGCTTGTCTCGGCGTCCGTCGTCGCTACCGCGACGATGTCCGCCTCGACTCGCGTTACCCTAAGATAGACAGGGTGGCACTGGTGTCACGTGCTCGTCTCGGTGTCCGTCGTCGCTACCACGACGATGTCCGCCTCGACTCGCGTAACCCTAAGACAGTGTGGCACTGGTGTCACGTTCTCGACTCGCGTTACCCTAAGATAGACAGAGTGGTAGTGGTGTCACGTGCTCGTCTCGGCGTCCGTCGTCGCTACCGCAACGACGTTCGCCTCGACTCGCGTTACCCTAAGACAGGGTGGCACTGGTGTCATGTGCTCGTCTCGGCGTCCGTCGTCGCTACCGCGACGACGTCCGCCTCGACTCGCGTTACCCTATGACAGGGTAGCAGTGGTGTCACGTGCTCGTGTCGGCATCCGTCGTCGCTACTGCGACGACGTCCGCCTCGACTCGCGTTACCCTAAGACAGGGTGGTAGTGGTGTCACGTGCTCGTCTCGGCGTCCGTCGTCGCTACCGTGACGACGTCCGCCTCGACTCACGTTACACTAAGACGGGGTGGCAGTGGTGTCACGTGCTCGTCTCGGCATCCGTCGTCGCTACCGCGACGACATCCGCCTCGACTCGCGTTACCCTAATACAGGGTGGCAGTGGTGTCACGTGCTCGTCTCGGTGTCCGTCGTCGCTACCGCGACGACATCCGCCTCGACTCGCGTTACAGTAAGACAGGGTGGCAGTGGTGTCACATCCTCGTCTCGGCGTCCATCATCGCTACCGCGATGACGTCCGCCTCGACTCGCATTACCGTAAGATAGACAGGGTGGCACTGGTATCACGTGCTCGTCTTGGCGTCCGTCGTCGCTACCGCGACGACGTCCGCCTCGACTCGCGTTACCCTAAGACAGGGTGGCAGTGGTGTCACGTGCTCGTCTCGGCGACCGTCGTCGCTACCGCGACGACGTTCGCCTCGACTCACGTAACCCTAAGACAGGGTGGCACTGGTGTCATGTGCTCGTCTCGGCGTCTGTCATCGCTAAGATAGACAGGGTGGCACTGGTGTCACGTCCTCGTCTCGGTGTCCGTCGTCGCTACCACGACGATGTCCGCCTCGACTCGCGTAACCCTAAGACAGTGTGGCACTGGTGTCACGTTCTCGACTCGCGTTACCCTAAGATAGACAGAGTGGTAGTGGTGTCACGTGCTCGTCTCGGCGTCCGTCGTCGCTACCGCAACGACGTTCGCCTCGACTCGCGTTACCCTAAGACAGGGTGGCACTGGTGTCATGTGCTCGTCCCGGCGTCCGTCGTCGCTACCGCAACGACGTCCGCCTCGACTCGCGTTACCCTATGACAGGGTAGCAGTGGTGTCACGTGCTCGTGTCGGCATCCGTCGTCGCTACCGCGACGACGTCCGCCTCGACTCGCGTTACCCTAAGACAGGGTGGCAGTGGTGTCACGTGCTCGTCTCGGCGTCCGTCGTCGCTACCGCGACGACGTCCGCCTCGACTCACGTTACACTAAGACGGGGTGGCAGTGGTGTCACGTGCTCGTCTCGGCATCCGTCGTCGCTACCGCGACGACATCCGCCTCGACTCGCGTTACCCTAATACAGGGTGGCAATGGTGTCACGTGCCCGTCTCGGTGTCCGTCGTCGCTACCGCGATGACGTCCGCCTCGACTCGCGTAACCCTAAGACAGGGTGGCACTGGTGTCACCTGCTCATCTCGGCGTCCGTCGTCGCTACCGCGACGACGTCCGCCTCGACTCGCGTTACAGTAAGACAGGGTGGCAGTGGTGTCACGTCCTCGTCTCGGCGTCCGTCATCGCTACCGCGATGACGTCCGCCTCAACTCGCATTACCGTAAGTTAGACAGGGTGGCACTGGTATCACGTGCTCGTCTTGGCGTCCGTCGTCGCTACCGCAATGATGTCCGCCTCGACTCGCGTAAGCCTAAGACAGGGTGGCACTGGTGTCACGTGCTCGTCTCGGCGTCCGTTGTCGCTACCGCGACGATGTCCGCCTCGACTCACGTTACACTAAGACAGGGTGGCAGTGGTGTCACATGCCTGTCTCGGCGTCCGTCATCGCTACAGCAACGACGTCCGCCTCGACTCACGTTACCCTAAGATAGACAGGGTGGGAGTGGTGTCACGTGCTCGACTCGCGTAACCCTAAGACAGGGTGGCAATGGTGTCACGTGCTCATCTCGGCGTCCGTCGTCGCTACCGCGATGACGTCCGCCTCGACTCGCGTTACCCTAAGACAGGGTCACGTGCTCGTCCAGGCGTCCGTCGTCGCTACCGCGACGATGTCCGCCCCGACTCGCATTACCCTAAGATAGACAGGGTGGGAGTGGTGTCATGTGCTCGTCTCGGCGTCTGACGTCGCTACCGCGATGACGTCTGCCTCGACTCGCGTTACCCTAACATAGACAGGGTGGGAGTGGTGCCACGTGCTCGTCTCGGCGTCCGACGTCGCTACCGCAACGGCGTTCGCCTCGACTCGCGTGACCCTAAGATAGACAGGGTGGCACTGGTGTCACGTGCTCGTCTCGGCGTCCGTCGTCGCTACAGCGACGACGTCCGCCTCAACTCGCGTTACCCTAAGAAAGACAGGGTGGCACTGGTGTCACGTGCTCGTCTCGGCGTCCGTCGTCGCTACCGCGACGACGTCCGCCTCGACTCGCGTTACCCTATGACAGGTTAGCTGTGGTGTCACGTGCTCGTCTCGGCATCCGTCATCGCTGCCGCGACGACGTCCGCCTCGACTCGCGTTACCCTAAGACAGGGTTGCAGTGGTGTCACGTGGTCGTCTCGGCGTCCGTCGTCGCTACCGCGACGACGTCCGCCTCGACTCGTGTTACACTAAGACAGGATGACAGTGGTGTCACGTGCTCGTCTCGGCATCCGTCGTCGCTACCGCGACGACGTCTGCCTCGACTCGCGTTACCCTAAGACAGGGTGGCAGTGGTGTCACGTGCTCGTCTCGGCGTCCGTCGTCGCTACCGCGACGACGTCCGCCTCGACTCGCGTAACCCTAAGATAGGGTGGCACTGGTGTCACCTGCTCGTCTCGGCGTCCGTCGTCGCTACCGCAACGATGTCCGCCTCGACTCGCGTTACAGTAAGACATGGTGGCAGTGGTGTCACGTCCTCGTCTCGGCGTCCGTCATCGCTACCGCGATGATGTCCGCCTCGACTCGCATTACCGTAAGATAGACAGGGTGGCACTGGTGTCACATGCTCGTCTCGGTGTCCGTCGTCGCTACCGCGACGGCATCCGCCTCGACTCGCGTGACCCTAAGATAGACAGGGTGGCAGTGGTGTCACGTGCTCATCTCGGCGTCCATCGTCGCTACCGCGACGATGTTCGCCTCGACTCGCGTAACCCTAAGACAGGGTGGCATTGGTGTCACGTGCTCGTCTCGACGTCCGTCGTCGCTACCGAGACGTTGTCCGTCTCGACTCGCGTTACCCTAAGACAGGGTGGCAGTGGTGTCACGTGCTCGTCTCGGCGTCCGTCGTCGCTACTGCGACGACGTCCGCCTCGACTCGCGTTACCCTAAGAAAGACAGTGTGGGAGTGGTGTCACGTGCTCGACGTCCGCCTCGACTTGCGTTACCCTAAGATAGACATGGAGGGAGTGGTGTCACGTGCTCGACGTCCGCCTCGACTCGCGTTACCCTAAGATAGACAGGGTGGGAGTGGTGTCACGTGCTCGTCTCGGCGTCCTTCGTCGCTAGCGCGATGACGTCCGCCTCGACTCGCGTTACCCTAAGATAGACAGGGTGGCAGTGGTGTCACGTGCTCGTCTCGGCGTCCGTCGTCGCTACCGCAACGACGTTCGCCTCGACATGCGTAACCCTAAGACAGGGTGGGCACTGGTGTCACGGTGCTGTCTCGGCGTCCATCGTCGCTACCGCGATGATGGTCCGCCTAGACTGCATTACCCTAAGACAGGGTGGAGTGGTGTCACGTGCTCGTCTCGGCATCCGTCGTCGCTACCGCGACGACGTCCGCCTCGACTCGCGTTACCCTAAGATAGACAGGGTGGCAGTGGTGTCACGTGCTCGTCTCGGCGTCCGTCGTCGCTACCGCGACGACGTTCGCCTCGACTCGCGTAACCCTAAGATAGACAGGGTGGTAGAGGTGTCACGTGCTCGTCTCGGCATCCGTCGTCGCTACCGCGATGACGTCCGCCTCGACTCGCGTTACCCTAAGACAGGGTGGCAGTGGTGTCACGTGCTCGTCTCGGCGTCCGTCGTCGCTACCGCGACGACGTCCGCCTCGACACGCGTTACCCTAAGACAGGGTAGCAGTGGTGTCACGTGCTCGTCTCGGCGTCCGTCGTCGCTACCGCGACGACGTCTGGCTCGACTCGCGTAACCCTAAGACAGGGTGGCACTGGTGTCACGTGCTCGTCTCGGCGTCCGTCGTCGCGTGCTCGTTTCAGAGATGCATTTAGGGATTTCTTTTTCCCATCTCCACAGTTCCGATACTTTTACGGATGGGATGCACAATGCTATGTGGTACTCCGCCGTCAACGAAAGACGACACTGAGTTGGATGAGTTTGCTGTCGAAAAAACTGTTTTTTGTGAAAAAGTAAACAATCTTCTTTTCTGAGCACAGAGCCACCAAGGTTGTCTGCTTTTCTTCAGTTTTGAGATCCACATTCCTTCTATTTTCTTGTCCACCATCCTCACTAGATTGGTCCTACCAAAAAATTTAAATCATCTTCTTCCTGCTTATGCTGAAGCTGTGCGTGACGGGAATTACCTAGCCATGCTGGCTTCATCAGAGTAGAGCTTCCAAAATCCCCTGTCCTGCTCCCTGTCAAATCTGGGTGTTCGTGAGCTCGGAGACGGCGGCCGCCGTCGGCTATGGACTCATCTGAAGGAATAGGGGAAGGGGGAGTTGGGTGGTACCTGGACATCCTCGGAGGCGATGCGGACGCCGTTGGGAAGCTTGCTAATGCGGGTGGGGACGCATGACGGGAAGTCGAGCCCAGGCAGGCAGGAGGCCCAGGAGCAAGGCCGAGTGCGCGGAGGAGGCCGTATGGCCGCCGGAGAGCCACCGCCTCGCTGTATTGGCTGCTGCCGCCCGTCCACCTCGCGGCACTCGTGCGGGCGCGGCGCCTCGTCGTATTGGCTGCTGTCGTCCCTGGACCTTGCGGCGCCCGTGCGGCCGCGTAGCCTCGCCGTATTGGCCGCTACCGCGAGGAAGGAGCCGCCAGCGAGGAGGGGGAGGAGAAGTGGCATGGCAGCTGCCGTGGAGGAGCAGGAGTGGATCCGGAGACGGCGAAAGGGGAAAGGGAATAGGAGCGCCCTTCCTCGCCGGAACTAGAATAGGAGCAGGAGTGGATGTGGAAGGGGAAAGGGATCCGGAGACGCACGGGTCGGCTTTCCACGAACTAGAAAGGGAACAGGAGCGCGCCGCGCGCGGTCGGAAACGAGCGATCGCCAAGGAGTCTTTTCGTTGTGCCAGATGTCTGATATATTCCAATCGCCAGACTAGTCCAGAGCCATTGATTTCTCTTTCATCACACGGCTGAGACCTTCCAACAAATATTGTATCAACTGCCCGTTTTCCACGTACAGAAACTCCCATGTCTCCACTAATCTCGCTGCCCATTATGTAAGCATTAATCATCCCGCAAAGCTTCATCCCCCATGTCTCCCAATCCACAGCGTCATTTTCTCCTGTGAAATGCATCATCACCTCCGCTGCTTCCGATCCACGGCGCCACCGAGCTCTGGATACACGACGACGCACCATTCTTCTCTCCTGTGCCGCCCCAATTTTTCTCCAACGCCCCAACCCGATGAGCCCCCATCTTTCCGCGTTGGAGCGCCACCCAGCCATCAGTGTCGTACCCTCACTAGTCGATCGGCGGCGTGGATCAGCAACTGACCTTTTTCGCTGGTCTTTTATGCCTCGTTCTTAGTCTCGTTGTCTAGAATAGATGGCAGTAGGCGTGAAAAATTGCACAAAATATATTGAGATTGCATTGGTATGGTGCTTTGTAAATTTCCATGCTTCATATATATCATGATTGTTCTTCTTCGTCGTGTACGATTTGCTCCATAAGCAACATAGTTGTGCTTCCTCGTTGTGTACAATTTGCTTCATATTTTTCTTCATACTTGTGCTTCCACGTTATGGTAGCTTGCTTCGCATGTTTCATACTTTTGCTTCTATGTTGTGTTTACTTTGCTCCATTTTCATGCTTCATATTAATTGTATTGTTGGTGTCCTTTTTGTATTTTAATCAAACAACACATGCACCACACATTTCTGGGGCGTCAAGAACATGGTTTGCTATGGTGAGCATAACACGGCGGTTGATGGTGGACATGACGTGGGGCATGAAATCGAGCATCTTTGTGCTTTGTGGTTTTGCTTGGAGGAAAAGATAAATTATGGATTATGAAGCATGGTTCATAGTGCTAGAAGCATGACTTTTGATTGATGGAAGCAAATTGAGCAGATTTGTATTTCTTGGAAACATGTCCCTTATGTGCTTGAAGCATTTGTACTCATGATAATGGTTTTTGTCTTAATGGAAAGAAGGTCTTGTTTGATTATAAGTAATTCTCTAGTCGACCGAAACAAGATTTTGATGTTTTTGAAGTAAAAAATTCAATTCCATGAGAAACAAATTTCTATTGAACGAGCATGTAAGCTAAGCCATTGTTAGACGGAAGCATGCTTAATTCATCGTGGAAGAAAATTTGAGTGCTACAAAGAAAAGAAATCAAGACAACATCTTTGGACAACTCTTATTAAGCAAACCAATGAAGAGGAAACTCATTTTGGAAGTCAACTTAAATAATAATGTAAAGACCGTCATATTGGACACAAGTACATGTCATATTGAAGCACATTTCAGGACTAATGGTACCATTTCTTCCCTGGATGGAAGCAAATATTATGTCGGCACGTGGTATAAATATTCTTACATCGAGACAAATTTCCTTTGCACTAGTAGAAATTTATATGAAGCTTTTCCCCCCTTTTGTCTTGATAGATAAAAGCAAATTTTAGTTACACTTTCAAAAATTCTGAAGTTTTGTTAGATCGAAGCAAATTTAAGCTACGCTGGATATAAATGTTAGACAAATTTCCGTGAATAGAGGGTATTCTGAAGTACGATAATTGTGGAAGAAAAACAATATACGAAATAAACAGAATTATGGTTTCAGCCTCCCGTGATTTTTGGTGCAGCGTGCCATGATTTTTGGTGCATTTAGGCCGAGGAGCAGATCACGTGAAAATTTAGTGGACCGAACGAACAGAACCAACGTGATTTTAGGCTGCAATTAGTTGTACGAAGCAAACACATGGAAGCAGGCTCACGTTGTAAGTACTAATCCAACGAACAGAACCAACCTAATCTAACGGTGATCGACTGGTCTGATGGAAGCGGTAGGATCAGTAGTCTGATGCCTAGCGGTTCCCCCCAGATTTTCGGGATTAAGAACACCAGTGAGTTAATATGTTACTGAAACTGTTGGTACCTCATTTGGTTGGATGGGGGCTTAATCTTGTTCTGAAAACTACCATTGCACACATCAATTTATTTTCATGCTCTGGGATATATAATAAATGTGTCGTGTTTTTTAACTGTGTTTCACATGGAACTATTGATGTTGTTCCGAACAAAGTTATTTTTTGCTTAGTAGGGTTGAGTCCTTGTTGTTGACATGAAATTTATATCTCAGTATCTTGGGAACTATGACATGCATAGTCCTGCAAAGTACAAGAATAATTAAACTCCTGAAACTTATGAAGCAGGAAAATATATCAAGTTGTTTACAGTTAGGGTGTAGAGGCCATAAGGCTTCTTGAATCTGACACAAGTCATGCACATTTGACAAGTCAAGACAGACCACTCAGATTTTGGCCAAGCCCAATAGACATAGATCCCACAAGTAAAAGCACTAAGAGCACAAGTTTGTTCTCCATTCATGTTAACTTACCTAAATATTTTTCTTTCTAGGGCATATTGCCCATCTCCTTTTTAATACTGATTTTTTTCCTTTTTGTCTAAATTTTGTGCATGTCATGTAGCCAACTTTAATAGTTTAGTTAGGCTAACATAAAGTAGTGATATTTGCTACATAAGAATATGAAGAGGGCGGCGAAGGAGGTATATTGGAAACACAAGTTTGTTGGCAATTCCATTGAAAACATTATCGTAAGAACCGCCTAAGGTATTTTCCAACTTGTCAAATTCATGTGAATAGAGTAATTATTTTAGGGGGCTAACTACATTTCTGCATGTAAATAGAACTTGCATTGCAGCCATACTTGAAGAACCACCACAAATACATGCAGATATCAAGGCCTCACTTAGGAAACTGGTACATACAGTTCAAATCCTTTGTGCATATAGTTCAAATTCTTTGTCCAATTCTAATCTCTGGCTTCTAAAAAAGCTTAAGGTTCCGCAATGCATCAATCAACTTACTTTCAGTGATGATCAGGACTCCCAAAATGCCTTTTTCATGGTGAAAAATGCTCAGGAACACATCATTGTTGGTTTTCTCATGTCATGCCATGCTCGGTCTTATAACTGAATCTCGAAAATTCATTGGATGTTCCACGAGTGTGCAACCAAACTTGGATGACTTTACGTACAAATGCACTATTCATAATGAAAATAATATGTCATACTTCTGTAAAAAGATGGCATCTACTACAAGATAAAGAAGTGATAATGGTAAAAAAATAATACTTTCTTTGGGTAGCCTCCATGACTAGAAGGTTGCAATGTTGAGATATCAGGGGGTGTGCATTTGTATCAAAGATTATTAGAAACCAGTGGTGTCTCAAATGTGCTCCACACGGAAAATCGATCGGCCAAGGAATGAGAATAGTGACATGAACTCCAGATTTATATGATTGTGGTTGTGTTGAATTAAGAAAAGGGCAAGATAGTAAAATTGTTCTATGCCTTGATAAAAGCATAAAGAAATATGGATAACAGTGTATGTACATCACCACCACCACCACACTTATGCACTCATACATGGATGGGTACCACAACCCTTTTAACCATTCAACTATTGGTTGGTTTCAATAACATGTATTTTTTAAAGTTATCAATAACATATTATTGTGTCCGATAGTATGATATGTGTTAGTTGATTGCAAAAAAATGATGTGTTAGTTGAGATGTGCGTTGTTCTCGATTATTTTAGCTATGTGGGTAGCATCTTAATTTTTTTAAAGCCCGTGGCAATGCACGGGCATTCTACTAGTAGTACCCTAAAAAAACGTTCAAGGAAGCACTTTACTTAAGAAAATGAATGTTATTCTTTTATTATACTCTGTGGCAAAATGTCAAAAACTAGCAAAATCTGTGGCCCGCGCCACTGCCACTGTGAAAAGGATGCAGAGAATCAAATCAAATTGGGTCAGTAGTGAGGTCACCCTGCTTCGCGGCCTCTCGCCAGTAAAGGGTAAAGCGAAGGCCCAAAAGTCTGGGAGCTTCGACCAGACGCGAACAGATTCGAAACGAGCCGCCAGTCACGCGTCCGCTGTCCTTCTCCGCCCATTTATTTCGTGCCGCTGCGGTGCTGTCGCCTGGTCCGGTTCCCAATCCCAATCCCAATCTCGTCGCCAAGCAATCATCACTCTAGCCCTTTGCCCTCCCCCACCAGCGCGACCTCGGCAGCATGGCGAGCCCGCAGTGCTGCGCGAACCCACCGGCGCTCAACCCCGCCGCCGGCGAGGGCAAGGTCGTCGACAGCTTCGGCGGGATCAAGGCGTACGTCGCCGGCGCCCAAGAGTCCAAGGCCGCCGTCGTCCTCATCTCCGACGTCTACGGTAATTGATCTCGACCAGAACTCCTCTCTATTCGTATTCAAGTTCGGTTGCCGGGGATAGTGACGATTAACCGCACCACCCGTCTTCTGTTCGCAGGTTTTGAAGCGCCGAATCTGAGGTACCATACGTTTCTGTGCTTACTGATATCACGAGTTCTGTTTTGCACCGATGATTTTGGTTTAGCGACGATGTGTCTATAGAGTAGTTAGGGCGCTGTTCTGTTCCCGGGGCGGCGGCGTTATCACTAGCGAAGTTATCATGCCGTAGTAGTGAGCTGTGACGGAATTGCTTTTCGCCTGCCGTTTTCGTAGGTCTTGCATATTGTTCAGAACTTGGGCAATTTCGTCTTGCCATCTTCTAATAATAGTTATAGAACTTGGGCAATTTCGTCTTGCCATCTTCTAATAACAGCCGGCAATCGACCGCAACTGCAGGCGCCAAGGCCTCTCCGTGGGAGCCACCGATGATGAGCGCAAACCCAACCTGGATCTCCATCTCCCCATAGCTCCTCCTCCACCACCGTGGTGACCTTGAAAGCATGGAACATGGAGGCCCTCTTCAAATCCAGGGAGCCAAACGAGCTTATTCTTGGAGTTGCCGGCGACGCGAAACCCGCCAGCGGCTGGCAACCAACCAGCACAAGCAGGACCACCATCGCCGAGAGCCACCAGCCGTTGCTCGAAGACGGCGGCGGCACGCTCCGCCACGGCATAACGCCATTCGCCACGGAGGCAAAACTCAACCTAAAGCTAGAGCAGAACCTAGTAGTATGTACATGACTAGTCCACGCACCTCTCCCACCTCTGCTTCGGCAGGCAACGCCGTTGAAGGAGATGAGGGATCGGGCGGGATTTCCATGGCTACGGCTGACTCTCAACGGGCTCTCTCGAAGGACCGGGAAAAAAGTGGATGCACTGCAGAAGTAGTAGATATACTAAACACACTAAAAACTTAGAAGATAAATGTGTGGATAGAAGTTCTTATTTTCATCGATCAAACTTTGTAGTGAGCAATGGTTATGTATGAAGATCTGTAACCTCACTTGTATTTGAGTGGCGCCCTGTGAGGATCTGATCCATGATGCATGATCAGTGCGATAAGTTTAGTCGAAAAAAAATAAGAATGTATTGTCTGATATGTGCATTACTACCGTGGAGGCATTCGGCAGGCTCATGTTCTCCATCAGATAAAGTATATGTACACATGAATAGGCGAGAATTTTCATCGCAAATTTTTTGCATCAAAGCGAGCAGTATATCAAACTGCTTACTTGC
Organism: Thinopyrum elongatum; assembly: GCA_011799875.1. Classification (NCBI taxonomy): domain Eukaryota; kingdom Viridiplantae; phylum Streptophyta; class Magnoliopsida; order Poales; family Poaceae; genus Thinopyrum; species Thinopyrum elongatum. The sequence goes on along the minus strand of CM022297.1, from coordinate 365,701,476 downwards.
CGCAAAGATGAGATGGTCAGCATATAAAGGTGCTCACAAATCGAAAACTCTCATGTGATCCCGAGCTCCAGTGATCCTGGATGAACAGTAAAATCCGAAAAAATAGTAAAAAAATCAAAAAAATCTGAACTTTTTTGTCAAGAAACTTTGATGTTTTTTCTACATGCGTGCCAATTTTCGTGATGAAATGACATTTGTGGAGGTCTCGGTAAAAAAAACAAAATCATGCTCCAAAAAAACTGTTTTTGGAAGCATTTTGGAGCATCGATTTTGTTTTTTTTGCCGAGACCTGCATGAATGTCATTTCATCATGAATTTTTGCACGCATGTAGGAAAAACATCAAAGTTTCTTGCCAAAAAAATTCAGATTTTTTTGAATTTTTTACTATTTTTTCGGATTTTATTGTTCATCCGGGATCACTGGAGCTCGAGATCACATACTACGCGTCCCTCACAAATGTTGATGCCGTACTTACATCAGAACTCTAGCCTCAATTTCTCAAAGAGCTTCTTTCAAATAGTCATGTTACACGCATTTATAATCAGAGAAGTTGTATTGGTCCCTTGGTATCAGAAAAGGCAAGGACAACAAGTGCTGCAGAGTACCCTCAACAAGAAGTAATGTCTTATACTTTTTTACAGAAAAGTAAAGAATAAAATAAATGCCTCATAAAGGAAATAATAACGTCTACAATCCCGTTTTATGCAATACATGAAAAATATTCTAGCACAAATCTTAGTCTAATGTTTTATTTCCTTTCAACTTTGAACTACCAAACAATTGCCAGGTGGAGGGATATCTCCTCCCATAGTTAGTAAATATAAATCATCACCGCAGAGGGATATCTCCTCCCATAGTTAGTAAATCATCACCGCAGATGCTCATATTTATTCATATTTTTAGTCAAACATTGACCCTACCAAGGTTGCCCAACTATAAATAACGAAAAATGCACATGATCATAAACACAACTTCCACCTGTTTGCCAAACTTTTTTTTTATCGAAAAACTGCAGAAGCCTCACAATAATAAAATACTATAGAGAACAAGCCCAACAAACAATTTACCTCATCAGAGAAATCCGTGGAATCCACTGGCTGCAACATCTTCAAACTGGTTGTTACATGAAAGAGGATGTTGTAATGAAGAAATACCCACCAAAAGAATAATCAAGTGATGAACCTTCAAGATGCTCAAAATCTAGAAATAAAAAAGAGAAACGTACTTCCAATTTCAATGAGATCCCTCGAGAAGTTCCTTTGCAGCAGAACATGCATGAATTTACTTGAAGATTTTCCGTTTCCTTTTCCATCTAGGATGTAAAATTGTTTTCAGCACAGTAGTTGTATTTATCTTCTCCATTAAAATCCTGCCACAATACATGAATGAGCGTGTACCCTAGTGAATTCTATTAATTACAAACCATTTGAATCACATAAATCATACTACATCTTAGTGACTCCCTTACAGATAAACATAGAATTATTCGCAAAGAAGTAGCAACTCTTGGCCGGGATTACCAGTTCTATTTGGCCTGGATTGGTGTATTAGGCATTGGGTACAACATTGGAGTTGATTGTCTAAACGCCAAATTAGAAACGGGAACAGATAATATGCAATCCAAAGCCTAAGCCTGATATCATTTGTAGAAACTGCAAGCCAAATCAGACAACGGCAAAACTGAAGAGCCTTGATCACGACCATTTACTTTTCAATAACACATAACCTCTCTTGAAAAAGATGATCCAAGTTGACGTAGCCCAAGAATCCACACACGTCGAACTGAAGAGGAGGTAGGCTGGCAGCCCCATCTCCTTGGCCACATGCACCACAGATCCCATGGCACCTTCGGCCCGCACCGCACCTGGCCGCCTCCTGCGCCATGCTCGCGCACGTCGCTGCCAGCATCGGCCATGCTCCCCGCTACGAGTCGCCTTGTGCAGCCGCCTATCGCGCCAACTAGTAGGCCCATAACATGTCGGCCGCCGTCACCGTCGCCAGCACCGAAGGCCTCGACTCTGATGAGCCAGAGGATACGGCGGCGTTCGAGCAAGAGGGTGGCGGCAGCGTGCGAGTGGGATGATAGCAGGGATCGAGCGCGAGCGGGATGATAGCAGGCACCATGCAGCAGTTCGGGAGTATGGCGCCGTAGGCGAGGGAGGCAGCGGCGGCGTGCGAGCGGGATTTGACCTAGCGCTCGCTTGGGAATTATTTTGGCTAGGAAACATTTTATTTTGCAAGGTTAAAGACCACAGAAAACCAGAAACGGGAGGTTAGGGTCGGTTGAAAGAAAAATCGCTAGGGGCGAGAACGAAACGACGTACGTACTCCTCCTTTAGGAGTAGAGATGAACATACGGGTTGTCCTGAACTGGATACTGAATGGCTTGCAGTGGAGACCTTATCTTCCCTGGTATAAGCAAGTATCAAGGCTTACAATAAAGAACCGTGGATTATAACGGCTGGAAGTTACCTGAATAACATCTCTTCTAAATAAGGCTTTATTAGCACCATCAGTGGTAAATTTGTTGTTAACCCACACAACATGATAACGACTGGGGCATCTTGTTCCCTAGATGACTTCTGAATCAACAATCGGACTGAATTTACATAATCTATACTAAGAAAATGGAATCAACGTTAGATAGGTACGGCCAACCTGAATGCCAGCATAGCTACACATGTAGAAATCAAATCTTTGCAAGTATATAAACCCATCACATTTGATTAGGACGTTAGCGTATCCCAAAAAGAAAAATGGGACTACAAAGTGAACTGCTTGGACCCCTCTACAAAGAATAGCCGGTCATATAAAGTCCACTGCCAAAATGCTTTTACCTACATTAAGGTTTCAAAACTACCAGCGTAGTCATATATGTGAATTGATTTTTTCTAAGATGGACATGTAAAACTGTCTAGGTGAATTAGCCAAAGCTGATAGCAAAAGAACGAATAATCAAGCTGATAGCACAAATATGATTAACTACGCTGATAGCACAAACAAAATCAACCACTGATAGCAAAGAAAAATATGATCAAAGAGTAAACAAGGAATAAATATGTAAAAATTAATGCTATCTATCTAACTGTCTAAGCAGTTCATCTAGAGGACAGACACAAGTGGGTGAAACGAAGCCTGAAGTTGTACCATAATTCATCCAGGCAGCTATGTAGGATGCATTATGATGTAATTCTCTCTGAAAGAGGCTCCCAATCCAATACAAAACCTGAAATCAAAACGACACAATGCTGACATATCGGAAAATTTCTGACACAGGACCATCACAGTTTGAAGCTTTATACTGATGCTCAACTTTTCCGGCACTAATACTTTCTGTTGTATATGTTGAAAAGCATCAATAAAATAAAGTATGTACCTGTACTAATCTTGACCACATCAATGGCCTTGTCAACTGGCAGTGATTCTAACACTGAGTGCTTAGGTTCCATATGCAGATGCCAAGCTTTCTGTCTGACTACATTGGTCGTCGACTGAATCCGTCGTGATATTCCATGGCCTCCTGATCGACCGAACTGGAAGGTAGGAAGCTCGATCAGGGCGACCACCGTCGGAAACTGAGAAAGTGCAGAAAGATCCGCCCGAGTACAAATCAACAATCAGGTAAAGCAAACTGCTTGCCACATATCTGGCGCAATATGAAGATGGATGTCGTGCCACCGACCATCGATTCTAAAGAAACTTAAAACAAGGTGCGATGATGGGCATTTGATGCAAAGATGATGTTGTGCCTGCCACCTGCTAGCGGCTGACTGGACTCTAAAGAAACTGAACACAAGGTATCGACGAAGGATTCGCCGAGGGAGACGGGAACCTGAGGGACATCATCGATGTAGGCTTGTGGGTCTAGGCTGGCAGTTTGGTGGGGTCGGGCGTGGAGCTGCTGGTAAGCTCGGTACGTATTGTATTTGTAATCTAACCTGCTGAAGAAATGGACCTCTGAACCGAACCTGCCTTTCAATTCCTCTACCCAACTTGCAGCATGTTGACTTGTTGATTGGATCCCTCGTGCGTCAATCCATTCTAATTTTCACATGCCATAGGATCAAGCAACTACCCAGACTTCTCTTTTGGTGTGATCTGCCATATAAAGCCTCGATGAGACTGAAGAATGATCTTTTTCCTGTAAAAGAACAGCCACTTGGAATTAACAAATAGACCGAGACTCCTGTTCTGTTTCATCCAAGGATTCAAACCATTAGCTTCCGAAGCAAGCTTTCATCCAAAGCATGCCTTCTTCCTTGCCATCATCAGTGGATCCAGTGAAGGGGATGCGACGTTGGTCTCGTCGCTGGCACTGCACGCACGATCGCGCCGCGATGACGGACAGCGGCACAGGCAGGACGGCGATAGAGAACGGAGCTGGAGGTGGAGGGTGGGGAACGACGGCGGCGCGTAGGTTTGAGGTCATACGCGGCGGCGGCGGCGGCGGCGGCGATGTACGGGCGACGGAAGCGGCCCTGTGGGAACCCTAGAGGAGAGGAGAGGAGAGACAGAGGACTCGGTATGGAGCGATTCCCTCGGGCAGGCAAAAAAATGGGTAAAAATCGGGAACGAGAGGAGGTGGGCACCGGATTGAAAAAAAATCGGTGGGGTGGCTGGCGATGTGTTTCGATGGGTTGGCAAAAGAACGAACGAACGAGCTAGGAACCGTGACATCTCTACTTCTAAGGTGTAGGATTGTGTTCACGGTTTATTTTCATCCGGTTTATTTTCATCTGGTTTATTTTTGTTTGGTTTAGTTTCGTCTCATCTTCCATCATCATATCCTCGCTTTAATTTTTTCACCCTCCCAATAAAAACTTCATTAACATTTACAAATTTTCCTAACCAGGCACGTCACAAACAGGCAGGTATTGATATCACATTAGAAACAATAAAACCCCATTTTGATGAAAATTAATTCAAAATCCTAACTTTCCTGCCGCATCGATTCTTACCTTTCCTATGTACCTCGTTGGTGCCCCGTCGATGCCCCCTCCCACCAAACGTACGTTGTTTCATCCCCTCGCAAGATCCCCTCGAGCCACCGTCAAAGTAAGGAAAAACCCAGCGCCTTTGTTCCAAATCATCCCATTTTAGTCAACGCCAAGCTGCTCGTCGCCGGGGACGCCGTCGTCTTCATGCGCCGCACCGACGGGGAGCTGCTCGCCGGGATCCGCCGCGCGCCCAAGTACCCCGCCGTCTCCCAGCAGGCGTCCGAGGGCGCCGAGCGCCGGCCACGCAACGCGCGCGCGGGTCCCGCCCGAGGAGGTGGACGAGGTCGTGCGGCTCGCGGCAGAGGGCGCGCCCTTCACCGTCACCTACTACCCGCGCCAGGGCGCTGGGGAGTTCGTCGTGCCCAAGCAGGAGGTGGAGGACGCGCTGGTCGGCGCCTGGGCGCCCGGCATGCAGGTGCGCATGAAGTTCCTCGACGCCGAGGAGCGCCGCTCCGAGTGGATCAACGGCGTCGTCAAGGCCGTCGACCCCTCCATCTGGCGCATGCTCGAGGTACATCTTGCATCCATCCATCCATCTCTGCAGTCAATCCATCCGATCATTGCGATAATTGTCTGGTCGATCGATGGAGCCCACCTCTGTTTGGTTCAGGCATGCTTGCTTCAATTTCTTTGCTCTGCCATTCAGTACAAGTAGAAGAGAGTGCCAAGCAATCTTGGACATTCATAATCGCACTGCTGATAATCCACCTGATCCGATGTTGCTTTCATGTCGAGTCCGCAAATCTGATCGATCGATTGAGTCCGTCTCTGTTCGGTTCAGTAATGCCGTTTTTCAGTTAACTGTCGGTGTAATCCATCGAGTCCATCTCTACATGTTTGGTTGATTAGTTCAGTATATATCGGCATGCATATGTGGTTCAAGTATTCTGCTAGGTTCTGAATGAGGGAGTGACAAGCAATCGCCATGCATATGTGGTTCAAGTATTCTGCTAGGTTCTGAATGAGGGAGTGACAAGCTCTTGGACTAATAATTGATTAATATGTTTAGCCACTTGCATTTTATTGCTGCATGCCGTAGAGTGGCTGTCGTCGACTGTTTAATAGTTCAGTCTTTTTTAATGTGGGTTTGGTAGTGGTTGCTCTGTCGGATTGATGGCTTCAGGTCACTTGTCTGTTTGCAATAGCACTGACTCTGCTTCTGGGTGGTGTATACTGAAACAAACAGAGATTAACTCAATCAGCAGTCAATTTTGATTTGGAATCAGCGATCTGCTTTTTTCTTAAATGATGTGTAACACCCCGAGAATCCTGCTACAGTGAATTCCCTCTAATGATGCCATGTCATCATGTTTTGTCAAGCTAAAGTGCCACTTGTCCAAATTCAAACCAAATTCAAATTTAAATAGCAAGTCAAATTATTAGTTCTTCAAATAGTAGAACAAAAATGTTCGTTGGGTTCCAAATATTTGCTGAGTAATTAACATGTAGAAACCAACATAATTTGAATATTTAAAATGTCTCGTAACCTAACTAAAACTGGACAAACAACAATTTAATTGACCTTCGCAATTTCTAAAAAAATAGTTAAACGATTCCAAATGCTCTGAAACTTTTTGAACAAGCCTAAGATGATGTCTAGTATTAATGTGCCAAATTTGATGTGTAGCAAAAATCATTTTCCAGCAAAGAGAAATAAAAACAGTAGCTAAAGTATTACTGAAAAGAAAAAGGAAAAATATGCAAAACCACTGTGCACTTGAAGCCTGTCGCTACAGTAAACGGCCCAGCCCATCTAAGGCCTTCTCCTTTCCTCACGTACAGAGAGGAAGGCAGTGCCATGGCCGTGGCCTCTGGCCGCCGTCCACGCCGCCGATCGTCGCCGTGTCGATCATCCACGACACCTAGAAATGGATAAGGAGACCCCCAACCCCCAGGACAAACCCTAACCCTCACTTTTCCCCTCGTTCGCTCTCTCTCGTCAAAATATTCGTCGCCAGGGTTGTGGTTGCCATGGTCGTCGCTGTCACCACGGCCACCGTCCACCTCGTCGCCTGAGAGGACGCTCGAGAGGACCGCCACCGTCGACTTCGTCATCCCCATGCATCCGTTCGACCGGAGCCACACCATACGCTCGGGATCGAGCCGGTTTTCCGCCACGGCCGTCGTCTCTCGCCGTCGAGTTCGTCGCATCCGTTTGTCCCCGCGACTCCAGACCACGTCTACGAGCTCTGGGGTGAGCTTCTCCCTCGATTCCCCTCTTTTTCCCCTTAGATCCGTCGCCGTTAGCCGCCGACCCCGAGCTCCCGTGTACGCGTACGTGTGATGTTGCCTCCTGTCCATGCTCGTGGCCGCGCCCAGCCCGTGCGCCGGCCGCGCCCAGGCTGCGCCCTCGCGCGCGTGTGTCCGCCCGGGCTACCCCTTGCTCCTACTAGATGCCGCTGCTGCGTGCTACCGCTGCCATTTACTACTGCTGGCCATGGCCATGACCGAGCGGCGTGTGTGTTGTGTGCGTGTTGTGCGTGCGTGTGTGCTTGTGTGTGTGTGGTGTGTGCGTGGAGTGTGTGTGTGCCGAGCCCGTCCCTGCCCGACCGCGTCCACCTCCGGCCACGCCCGCCTTCGGCCGGCCTCGCCGCACCCACGCCGCCATTGCCTTCTGCTGCTTCTCTGCTGCTCAGCTACAGTAACTGAATGTTACTGTAGGTGCAGCTAGCTTCGGCAAATTCACATTGAGTAGCCCCTTTGACAGCCAATAAACATTCACAAAACAAATTCTTATGTGGGTAAAAATTATATGGATCGAAAGTACACTTCACAAACTTCGCTTTACCCCACTGGACCAGTCCATTTGATGCACGGATTAATTCCTACGAAAATCACAAAATGCTAAGTTCTGTTAGCTGAAAGACCGAAAAACAACTTTATTTTCATAGCTACTTTAGAGATGTTGATGATCAAGCAAATGAACTCTAATATCGATGAAAGTGATACTAACCTGTAGATCGCAGAAAAATGCTCGCAATTGATATAAGGCACTAATCCATAGGATGGACAGAACAATAGTTATAGTCTTTGAAAAACAAATAAGTGATGTTTAAAACTGAGCAATTCTCAGACTTAGCAGAATTTCAGTAAGGTTTAGAAATTGATTAAAAACTTTAAAAAATTAATAGAAAATAAACCGTAACTCGGATGAAAAAGTTTTGTATATGAAAGTTGCTCAGAAAGACGAGACGAACCCGAATACACTACCCACATACCTGTCAGATGCTCCTAGCTATCTGAACATGCAACCGTCCCTCTCCGGTCCCTCTGTCCGAAAATACCAAACACCGGGAATACTTTCCCGGATGTTATCCCCCTTCGCCAGAACCACCCGGCACTGCGTTAGATCACCCCCAGCACTGCGCATCGTTATGTTATGCTTTGTGTTGCACTTGTCTGCTATGTATTCATTGTTTCTTCCCCCCTCTTCTCTCCGGTAGACTTCGAGACCGACGCCGACGCAGCAGAGTACGACTACGCTTCGGACGAGCAGCCTTCCGACGACCCCTCCTTCTTGCCAGAGCAACCAGGCAAGCACCCCCCCTTGAGCATACCGATATCGCCTATTCTTTCTCTCTCATGCTTGCATTAGAATTGCTGCTGCTACTGCTTTACCTATTCTGATGCATAGCCTGTTTAATGTAACCTGCTATTGATACCTTACCTGCTTATCCTAAACTGCTTAGTATAGGCTGGGTAGAGACCTATCAGTGACCCCACTTATCCCAACTGCCCCGCTGGATTATCCGAAGACCCGATCAACGGGATTGAAGACCAGACCCCGGCACCGCACATCACCCCCTTAGTTGTAACGACACTGCAGCGTTAATATCGAGTGCCGAGGGTGAAACCTCTTGTAGCACTTCTAATGTTAACTCTGTAGAGTAGCTATTCGGTCGTGGTCATCGAGGGTGATTCCTCCTTCACCGCTTCCGATAACGACGCCGTCGTACAACACCTCAAGTGTGAACCCAGCAAGGGTGATTCCTCCGAGTTCACCTTGACGGATACATCGAGTAGGAATCCAACGAGGGTGATACCTCGGATTCCCTTGATGTTATGGACACACGGATAACTTTACACTGTTACTTGGAAGGCGGGTCGACCCTGAGGGGTACCCGCGTGTGATGTGAAGACGGGTTGCCTGTATGGTGCCCGAGTGATGAATACGAGGTGTGGCCGGGCATTCTTGGCCCTTGCCGCAAGTCCTCGAGACGGGGCGACGGGGTCACATCGATCGTGAGTCTCTGCTCGTTACCGCACCCCCAAGGTACTAACGATTTGGATATTTGATTCGAGTGGGCCTCTGGCCCGATAGCACTAACCATCACGTGGGCATAGTATGGGCGTTTTTCATCGTATGCATCAGCCGAAAGCTCTGTCAGACGTCCAGTTCAGCAGTGCGGCATGGAGTGATTGGCGCCATTCACGACAGAGGTGGTGCTTGGATCTGAGCCATGTGTGCAACGACCCGGAGGGCGAGGGGCGATGGCCCAAGACCCCCGAGCGCTTAGGATGTAGACCGGCGGGGACCTCTCTGCTGAGCTCTAGGTAGGGCTGCGGTGTGTCGTTTGGCCGAGGCCGGGCATGACCCAGAAAAAGTGTGTCCGGTCGGAGTTAAGCGAGCGTGGTGGGTAAGTTGGTGCACCCCTGCAAGGAAGAACTAATCTATGCATAGCCGGATCCTCGGTAACGGACACTCGGAGTTGTATCCCGATCGATACAACTAAATTGGATACTATGGCTCTGGGATTGCTTCTCGCAGGGAGTCGAGAAGGGATCTCAGGATGAGGTTGATGACTGTATGGCTCTGGGATTGCTTTCTCGCAGGGAGTCGAGAAAGGATCTCTGGGTGAGGTTGAGACTTATCGATACTACTACTTTATACGGTACTAATCTACACTCTTCTAATGCTGCAAGACCTCTGAAGATGCTAGTCTTCGATAGGACTAGGCCTTCTCTCTATTCTGGCATTTCTGCAGCCCAGTCCACATATACAGCCTCCCTTTGATAATGTTGCATATGTAGTGTAGATCCTTGCTTGCTGAGTACTTCGGATGAGTACTCACGGTTGCTTTGCTTTTTTTCCCCCATACCCCTTTTGATGCAACCAGATGACGGAGCCCCGGATACAGCTGCCCCCGCCGACGATTGCTACAACCACCTCGAGAGTGGTTACTTCTACGAGCTGGCCGACAACCAGGAGTAGGATCGGAGGGTCCCAGGCAGGAGGCCTGCGCCTTTCGATCGTAGTGTTTTCTTTTGCCCCGCCTTTTAAGGGCCTATCTGTGTATTATTTTATATCTGTACTCAGATATCTGATGCTTCCGCTGACGCTTGTATGCGAGCTTATGTATTCGAGCCCTCGAGGCCCCTGGCTTGTAATATAAAGCTTGTATGACTTTATTTATGTTTTAGAGTTGTGTTGTGATATCTTCCCGTGAGTCCTTAGGCTTGATCGTGTGCATTTGCGTGTATGATTAGTGCACGATTGAGCCGGGGGCGTCACACGATGTTCTCTATGTTACATTTTGCCTTTACTTAACATAGATAGAAGAGAGTGCCAAGCAATCTTGGACATTCATAATTGCTACTAATCCACCTGATCTGATGTTGTGTTCACCGTTGAATCTGCAAATCTGATCAATCGAGTCCATCTCTGTATCTCTCGGTGTTCAGTTAACTGTCGTTGCAGCTAGCAAGTGATCGATCAGAGTCCATCTCTGCATGTTTGGTTCAGTATATATCGCCATGCATATTTGGTTCAAGTGTTTTGTTGGGTTTTGGATGCGGAGTGGCAATCAATGTTGGACTAATAATTGATAACTATGTTTAGGCACTTGTACAAGATTACAAGTAGAAGAGACTGGCAAGCTATCTTTCACATTCATTATTGCTGCTAATTCACCTGATTTGATGTTGCATTCATCGTTGAACAAGTGACAATACTGAACTAAACATGTTAAACTTGTAGTTTACCATCTATCCTGGTTGCTGCTATTTCACCTGATCTGATGTTGCATTCGTCGCTGAATCCACTAGACTGATCGACCGAGTCGAGTAGGTCTCTGTTTGGTTCAGTACTACCATGGTTAGTTAACTGTCGGAGCAGCTAGAAAGTGGTCGATCAAGTCCATCTCTTAATGTTTGGTTCAGTACTGCCATGTTTAGTTCACTGTCGGAGTAGCTAGCGAGTGATCGATCAAGTCCATCTCTGAATGTTTGGTTTAGTACTTCACTATATATCGCCATACATGTTTGGTTCAAGTATTTGTCTAGGTTCTGAATGAGAAGCGGCAAGCAATCCTGGACTAATAATTGATAGGAACAATGTTTAGCCACTTGTACTTTATTGCTGCATGCGTAGAGTTGATGCTATCGTCGAGTTTTTAATGGGTTTGGTAGTGGTTCCTCTGTCGGATGCATGGCTTTAGATCACTTGTCTGTTTCCAATATGACTGCTGGTTCTGCTCCTGATGGTCTACTCTATACTGAAACAAAAAGAGATGAATTCGACCGACTCCATCTCTGCATGTTTGGTTGATTGGTTCAGTATAAGTATATCGCCATGCATGTGTGGTTCAAGTGTTTGGCTACGTTTTGAATGAGGAGCGGCAAGCAATCTTGTGCTAATAATAACTATGTTTAGCCATTTGTACTTTATTGCTGCATGCTATAGACTTGCTGTTGTCGATGGTTTGATAGTTCAGTCTTTTTTAATGTGGGTTTGGTGGCGGTTGCTATGTCAGATGGCATTAGATCCATGTCTGTTTGCAATTGGGCTGGCTCTGCTTCTCGTGGTAAATACTGAAACAAACAGAGATGAACTCGATCAACAGTCAATTTTGATTTGGAGTTAGCAATGTGCTTTTGCCTTGAAGGATGGTCTGCTTGTTACTTCTCGCCTTTACTGTTATTAATACAACAAGTCATGCCATCGGTAGTAAGTACTTTATTGAGATATTGAAAAATGTAGAGCCTACTGAAGTTAAAACTGCATATCTGATCGATCAGGAGTCCATCTCTATTTGGTTTAGTATTGTCATGTTCAGTTAACTGTCAGAGCAGCTAGCAAGTGATGAATCGAGTCCTCTCTGCATGTTTTCGTTGATTGGTTCAGTATACATTGCCATGCTTGTGGTTGAAGTGTTTTGCTAGGTACTGAACGAGGGAGTGCAAAGCAATCTTGGGCTAATAATAAGTAGCTAGCCAAATGTACTTTATTGCTGCATGTGTAGAGTCATGCTGTTGTCGATTGTTTGATAGTTCATCCCTTTTTAATGTGGTTTGGTGGCTATTGCTCTCTCCTATTGCATTAGATCCCTTGTCTGTTTCCAATAGGTCTGGCTCTGCTTCTGGTGGTATACATACTAAAACAAACTGAGATGAACACGATGAACATTCAATTTTGATTTGGAATCAGCAATGTGATTTTGCCTTAAATGATGTTCTGCTTGTTACTGTCATAAATATTAATACAACTAGGTAGAATTTTTCCCAAGAAGATTATTTAGCAATGTTGGATCAATTGTGTTGCTGCTGGTGGTGGTGGTGGTTGTGGTGTGTGTGGGTGTGTGTTGGGGGGGGGGGGGGGGGGGGGGGGGGTGGGGGGGGGTGGGGGGGGGGGGGGGTTTAAACTTACTTTTTTAGACCAAACCTATAGGTACACTTTGATTAACTGATAGTCCTTTGACATGAATTCACTTCTTGGGCAAAATTCAGTTCTTGAAATGTCAGTTATTCTGTACAATTTTTTTATTTGAGGAAGACAGAGGTCGTAGATGGTTCGCTTGTTTATTCAACTCACCCATCGTCTGATGAAATCAAAGGTTTATTCTTAGAAATTAATTGTTTGTGAGGAAATTTTGATAAAGGACAAAATTAACAGACTGTAGCTTGAAAAACACATGTAAACGTTTAACCTATTGCAAGATAAATATTTGTGTGAACCTGCATGCAGGAGTGGAGGCTAGCCGGACTCTCTTTCGGTGTCGGCACCTACTGCTCGGAGCAGTCAGTGGACGACAGAAAAGCCCTGTCGCCGTGAAGCCTAGAGGGGGAACGCAACACCCTTGACACCATAAATCGCCCTGGGATGGCCAAATCGGCGGCGTCGTGGCGGAGAGATTGAGTGAGAGGTTTGAGAGAGTGAGGGGTGCGTGGGGTGAGAGAGTGAGATGGGTGGGTGTGGTGAGAGAGAGCCTGAGGTCAGGATAAGGCTGGGTAGGTATGCTCAAAAAATTGGGTAGGTAGAAAAATAATTTGGTTTGTCTCATGTTTATTAATATAAAATATCATTTATGTATGTTTATATATTCAGGTGTAATTAGGGGTACCCAGTTTTCGAATTGCAAATAAAAACAGATGTGTTAGTCTTACTTTTGTTTTAATATATTATATATGTTGTCTAATGCAGTACACTTAATGGATCTACAATTTTGTGTAAGTTATCATAATCATATTTCTTCATTTAGTATCATTACTATCAACATGTTTAAATAGTTTTCTTACCCAGTCCACGATGTTAGATTTAACACGAGATCAAAAGTTCTGCGTGAAGGAAACTATTCACATGTTCGCAATATCATTTGATAGCTGCTTGTAGTAGACGACTACATCTCATCGTGCAACATGGCAAGTAAGGTCTTTTGTACATTGTTGTCATGGTTTATTGTTTCTAATAGCTAGCAAATTGTAGAATTATCTTTCATATGCATTCATCGGCTCATACATCTTGTACGTCATCGACAAACATGCATGCCGTGTATATATCTGGACCCTATCCATACATCACCGATGCCAGAGTTTTACATAAATTACAAAGATTTGCGAGGGAATTCAACGACACACTCAAAATAAAGAAAACCGGATGGAATTCTGATATATCTAGATGGCAACGTTTATTTCCGCCTGCTATTCCAACGAGCATAGATGGGTAAATTTATATTTTTCATTGTCATAACATTTTCACAATACAAATATTTATTTTTTATGACTATATTCAAGATAATATTAATTTAGGAAATTGCAGGGATGTGCCTAGCTATTTTGTTTTTCATATTATGCTGTGGAACGATAAAGAATTGGTTCGTCCAGCTTGCACGGTGTTACACATTTAAGACCTTGAACGTGAAGTATTCGTGCTAATTAAATATATTGCTTGTGCAGGATGAGTAAGAGTTGAGGAACAAGTTTTTATTATACTTGATCAAATATCGTGCGAATGTTGCTAAAAACAACATTCCTGATATTGTGCGAGAATGTTTTAAGCGCATCAACTAGACCATAATTTGTAACATATTTTTAGTTGAATAATCGCTCTATATGTATACATCATCAAATAGCCTTTTTATTATCAATTTACATTGCAAGTGAAGTGAATTTTAATCATTATCCGATTGTGCCCGTGCTATTTTTTCGCCACATGTAAGTTTAACATGCACTATGTTTATATAATTTCAGCAAAATATTTCAAAAGCCCGTGGCAACGCACGGGCATTCTACTAGTCTCTACTCCTAATGTCTGAGTTGGTAGGATTGCGTCCACGGTTTATTTTTGTCTGGTCTATTTTCGTCTGGTTTAGTTTCGTCTCACCTTCCATCTTCATACGCTCACGTTGATTTTTTCACCCTCCCAATAAAAACTTTCTTAACATTTGCAAACTTTCCTAACCAGGCACGTCACAAACAGGCAAGTATTGATATCACGTTACCAAACAATAAAACCTTATTTTCATGAAAATCAATTCAAAATCCTAACTTTCCTAACGCATCGATTGTTACCTTTCTTAGTCTCTCTGCTCCTAACGGAGGAGTCCATTGTCTTTTGGTGTCGTTAGCCTCGGTCCATCGAAGGAAACCATCCCACCTCGCACGTACGCCTTCCGATCCTCACCGATTTATTGACATTTCCCCTAGGGAAAAAGAGACATACCTAACCTAATCCTCTCTCTCTGCCTCCCGCACCGCCGCCGCCGAGCTCCTCCCCCAACACCTGCCACCGCGCCGTCCCGGGCTTCCTCTCGTGCACCTCCCTGCACTGCACCATCCCCGACTTCACCCCGCGCGCTTCCTAGCACCGCGTCGTCACTAGCCTCCCCCCACGCACCTCCTGGACCGCCTCGCCCCCGCCCACCTCCCTGCAGAACGGCGTCGTAGGATGACCACACCGTGCACCTTGGCGCCGTCAAGTGTTCGTCCTCCCGTGACCTCGCTGGTTCAATCAACCATGGAATTTTTGGGCTATTCGGTCAGTCGTACCTTTGTGTGCTCGATTTTCGCATCTCATGTAACCACCGTGCTTTCTCATCGTTGTTTCTTCCAGTTATTGCATAGGTTGGATTTGGGTCTAAGGGCCATCGTCGCACTCTGAAAAGGGATCTACTTGATGGATGACTGTTAAGGTACACTGATTTGCCCCTGATCTAACTCTGTAGTTTTGATCAATTTAACATGTTTCAGTTCTAGCATGCAGGTGCAGGTACACATCGTTGTTCTGGAGGGGGATTGAGTCGCGGACGTGCTGGTCAGGTAGATGGAGTTTGTCGTCCCGCAACCCAGTGCTTGGATCCACCTCCTTGAGCTTATTCCAGGGATGTAAATTATCAAAGTCCCTTTCTACTTTTCAAGTCCTCGTCTTGTTATGAACTTGCCATCAGAAAGGCCATTTATGTATCAATCCATGCACACATGCATGTCAAGCCATTAAGGTAAACCTAGCTTATGAAGTGTATGTTTGGTAAGATTTGTAGCAGCAACAACAGTCATGTACATGCTGATTGGTCCCTGTTATGTATCTGTTTGATTGCCGGCAATGCATCTGTTTTTTTACTTATATTAGATTTTATGCGCTATTTAGTCCCAATGGTTATAAATCTTTTTTGTAGGGAAATTGATCCAGTCTTGAATATTAGTTTTTAATGGAAGAGTCATCCTTAATTAGTCTATTTTACACGAGGTTGAGACTATCTCAAAAGATATGCGTACATACTCTACCTTTGGCCTCATGAAATATTTTTATAGTAGTTGTCAGCTGTAAATTCCATGAAGAATTGTTGGTTCGTGTAGTTATTTCGCGAAACTTTCATTATAGGGTTCTAGGATTGGTGAATAAGCAGGGTCGTTTTCTTTCTATAGTATCTGCATGATCAAGTCAGTGTGTATTTTTAATTATCATACTGTCACATGTAACATTAAGATTGAATATATTGTAACTTTTCTAACCATGTCTTGTTATGCTTGAGGAAAAACTAACAGGAATATTTGTCTTAGAACTTCCAAGGAAGTTACTGTTCTCACTGTGTTGGCAAAATAAAATATATTTATGTTGTACATATACTTAATTTCAGGAGATGTAGATTTTCTTGTTATCTTATATGCTCCTTTTCTTTTTCTTGTAAAAAAATCAGATCAACAAAGAAAGGATCCTTAATCTGGCCACCTTGGGTTGAAGCGACTACTCCTTTAATTGATTTTAACATCGTTACTTTTTTATTTGAAAACGTCTGGAAGATTTTCCTTTGTTTTGGTGCTATGAGGATCTTATGCCGCAGAGAGCTTTCACCAATGCCACAGAGATGTTGCTGCATTAACACTTAGGATAAGATGATTTTAGTAAGAATTTATCATCTACTTCGTGCTTTCGTCTCCAATTTTGTAGGATTTGCTTTCTTTTCCGCAACATTTTAGAAATATAAATACTTCAATTTTTATCCAGTTATCCACATTTAACTAGGTTGCAAAGAACGGTGAACTGAGATGAGCTAGCAAAACATACTTTTGTAGGCTAGAGTGCATATTTCTTAGATATGTCCAATTATGGCAATGTGAAAAAGCATGGTCCATAAGATATCTAGCGAATTAGAGTTGGTATGATTTAAAGATTAAGTGTTGTCTTGAGTGCTTTTTATTCATGTGGTTGTTGCATGGGCTTCAAATAATTTACTTGGGACTTCATTCAGAATTTCAATAGGTAATCTGAGATCAATACTGAGATCAGAGATAATATAAAACTTTGTTGTACAAACAAAATCTATCATACCATGCAATTTTGTTGTGTTTGGAAATAAGGTTAGCTATGTCTAATTAAGGAATCTGCATTGTTTACACCATCCTCTTGTCGTGTCTATTAGCAGCAATAAAACTTAAAAGGAACACTTCTAGGCTAGATCATATTCAGATGTGCGTGCATTGAATCCTTGCATGGATCTTGTCATAATGTAGTGTAGATTTGAGAGCTACATAATGTATATCGTTATGGCCACCGAGTTCTTATATTCAGCCACCGGACTATATCCTTCAATGGAAGTAATAGGAGCTGCAGATAAGCATCTCAATGGGGTGTTATTTCTTTCCTCAACAAGTTAGTACAGTAGGAAAGGTAAAGTGAAGACACAACATGCATTTGCTTGGTTTTATGTTTCTTAGAATGTCGTTGTACTACTCCCTCCGTCCCATAATATATGATGTTTTTGCAAGCTAAAACGTCTTATATTGTGGGACGGAGAGGGTATGTTTTAGGCTAAGAAGAAGCGGCGCTGGCACTGAAGAACATCAGTTTATCTTTAGAGATCTCAGAAATTTTGGAGAGTCTGATGTGTTACAAATTAATGTTGTATATAAGGAGAATAGTAGGAGATGATCTGGGATTGACGAAGTGTAAGTTTTACTTAGGTATTTTTTTTCTTGCAAGATCCTAACCATTTATCCATTTGCTACCTAGATTCGTTTACTGATTGTAAATTGCTTAACTTCCTTGCACATAAAAAGACAATATGCTTGGATTTGTGAAACAGCCATATTTTTGTGTACAATGATGAAAGAGCTACATTGTTATATTGCTCTCTGGTTCAATTTCTTCTATTCCATAGGTGAAAGGAAACGTGAACACTACACTACAACTCTTTAGGCTTGCCAAAATATAAGGATGATCACGTTGTCATGAGCAAAACTGGATGTACC
The DNA here is from genome assembly GCA_011799875.1 of Thinopyrum elongatum. NCBI lineage: Eukaryota > Viridiplantae > Streptophyta > Magnoliopsida > Poales > Poaceae > Thinopyrum > Thinopyrum elongatum. The sequence continues at coordinate 365,683,515 of CM022297.1, read as the reverse complement.
CGGTAAGGATGGAGGTAAGATTACCTCTCCAACAAGGCCCCGAAACAGTCACCGTCCCGGTTAAAGAGCACGGGCAATTTGGAGAGGGCCCCACAGCCATAGAGCCTCCTTTTGCGCTGGAGGGAGCAGGCCTTCGCCGAGGGCAACAATTGTGGCCGCTTACAGAGCGAGGTGAGTGTGATTGGCCAACTTAACTTAACTCAGCTATTATTTGGTACTGCTCAAGAAGGTCGTCGATCTTCTTAGCTGACAATACCAATTAGACTAATTTATTGTAGTTTTATGAACATGGAGTTTGTTAATCACCTCCATGTTTTTATTAAAGATTAAGATGTGTATAATATATATGCAATGTTATTTTTTCTAGACATTTAACAAAATATGAAATAAGCAAACATATATATAGTGGTCCAAGTTGACGAAGTAGAGTTAATGGCCCTTTGGTTTTTGATCAATGCCTATATCTTTGTTATCCTGTGGCAACGCACGGCAAATGTGCATATCTTAAACAACAATTTATGAACTTTCATTTTCGTTCTTATGATATAATATAGAGTTCAGTGTTACTTTCATTCTATTTTATGGTAATGATGCGTTGGATATATTTTAGTGTACAGCCCATAGCCTCAACATTTGCACCGTAGCTTCACGCCACCGTCTCGCCGTGCTTGCACGGCAGCCCAGCATCTCGCCTTCTTCCCGTGCACAACTGAAGCTTCATTGGCCTACGTACACTTCCCTAGACAATCTAAACCGCATGCATCACTAAAAAGAAACCTGCAGAAACATTGAAATCAAGATTAAGTCCCAACAGCCCGCCCGCACACGACTGCAACGGCAGCCAGGCCGTGGTTGCGCCAGCCTGCCCTCCTGTGCTCCCGCACGCGGCAGCTACGGCGGCTGGCATCCCCACAGCTAGGCTAGACATCACGCGGTTGTGGCGGCATCCAGCATGCTCGCCTGCCAACCCGCAGGCCAGCAAGCTCACTCGCCGACGGCCAACACACAAGCCAGCAAGCTCACTCGCCGACGGCCAACACACAAGCCAGCACACTGCTGCTGTGACCCGTCAGCGCGCCCACGGTTGCATGCAGATTTGGCTCAGCAGGTACATGCGGTGGTCGCGCGAGGTCGTCAGGCGCCTCCCCCACCATCGTCCACGCTGTCAGCAGCCTCCTCTACTCACCTCGTCATCGTCACGAGGCACCTCCTCCCCTGCGCTGGCATCGTTCCGTGCTCCACGTGAGAGAGGCGAGAAAGAAAGATGGGGTGGTTGCAGGTGGGACCGAGCGGGTACCCGGGCGTGACCGGAGCCCCTCCCGCTCCTAGATTTGAGATGGGTCTAAGGTATATCGGTCAGTCCAGACATTTAGGGATGAAGTGAGGGTCTGGTTGGGTCACTCTTTTTTGACCGGGTGGACGTTTCAGACGTTTAGGGAGAAAGTAGGGGGGTCGGCTCTAGATGCTCTAAGTTATCAAGAAGCTAAGAATTTGATAGATCAATCTATGGCCCTATTGTTGAGGAGGTAAAGGAGTCCATGCGACCAACGGAGGAGTTCAGGGTGGCCAGCGCCGGTCCTCGAGTTTCGGAGGTCCCGGGGCGAACACAAATGAATGGGCCCAGTGACGACATTTGAGGAAAAAAATGATCCCATACATTGATAGAAAAAAAATCTTGCAAAGCTATAATAAACAGTGGTAATTTTCCATGGTAAATAATACTCCAGGTCATAAATAACAACGTCATACTTCAGGTCTAAATCAAATATCATAGAAGTTAAAGGGCATAACAAAAAATAAATCATATGCTAACGAACCAACAAGCCTTCAGTAATCATGAGAAACGGCTTAAGGGTAACATCTTAATGACATGAATCAACAATTCTACTTGTCTCAATGCACATAAACTCAGACTGCAACTTCTTACTGACCTCCCCATTACTAAGCTTTCTTGAGTAGTAAGCGTACGAAAAATGTCTTCCAATTCATCAGGGCTTATATATATACACTGTACCCTACAGGTCGGGGCTTCTAATTTGGCTGGCCCCCGGGCCGTCGCCCCTGCAGCCCTGGCCTAGGGCCGGCCCTGAGGGTCGCATTGGTGAGACGCTCGGCTAATGGAGCTGCTCATTGGCTAGCGAAGGAGGCTTGTGCGAATAGTTTTATTTTATTCGACTGAAAACATGCTGAGATGAATGAATACAACACAACCCACTTCACCTAAGAAAAACTTTAGTTAGAATGGGTTTTGTTTTATTCATTCATCTATCTGAGTCCAAAACGTCACAAATACAATCCAGATAACATTATTGTGTTTGATAGTATGATGTGTGTTAGCTGATTATAAAAAAATGTGTTAGCTGAGAGCCTGAGATGACATTGTTCTTAGTTATTTAGCTCCGTGAGTAGAATCTTAAATTTTGTCAAAAGCCCGTGGTAACGCACGGGCGTTCTACTAGTAATAATAATAATGGAGCAGTTGGTAGCCTGGTACTCCGGTTTTATTTCCTCCCACCTCCCACCACCCCCTACATGCTGGTTTTTAACTCCCTCTCATTGAAAACCAAATCGATCCACCTGATCCCCTTTCGGTTTTTTTGCGCTTTCTTTGGCAGGTGCTGATTTAATTCAATCACGGAAATACCACTGCCATATATTGAGAGCGGAACAGGAAAGGCTGGCAGTTGGTGAATCATCTCTACTCCTAATGGAGCAGTTGGTAGCCTGGTACTCCGGTTTTATTTTCGTCCGGTTTTATTTCCTCCCACCTCCCACCACCCCCTACATGCTGGTTTTTAACTCCCTCTCATTGAAGACCAAATCGATTCACCTGATCCCCTTTCATTTTTTTTGCGCTTTCTTTGGCAGGTGCCGATTTAATTCAATCACGGAAATACCACTGCCATATATTGAGAGCGGAACAGGAAAGGCTGGCAGTTGGTGAATCAATCACGTAAACACTGGGTATTCAGGATTCAGGTATCACATGGCGCTACCTTATTTCACGTAAGCACTTGGCGGGCAGGCTGATCCAAAGGTTTATCATGTTTTGCCCATTCTCTACCTTCGTTTAGTCTACCATACCAAAAATACTTGACGCCAAATCACAAATGCCATCGTTGGTGCTTCCGGCAGCAATATATGTGGAAAATCTGTTAATTGAGATCACCTTCCTAATAAAGGACCGACAGAAGATATCCCCCGATGACCTTCCAAAAGAAATGCAGATTTTCACGGTAACAAATCACGGATCCTGCGTCACACTACGTCATTGAATCAATTCGTCCGCGGCATCCTCCATTGCCCGTTCATCCTTCTACTCCTCCGAGCCAATCAGCACAACTAGCGCACCGGACACCACGACGTATGCAAGCATCTACAACGACGATGATTTGAGCAGCCCTCGACGTATCGAATTGGTCTAGGGTAAGTTTAATGAATTAATTCATGTTTGTACACAATCAGGTCGGGAAAGCCGGGATCTCGCCTTGGAGGCCATTGTAGGAGAGGTCGAGGATTTCGAGGTTGTCGCACTCGCCGAGGCTCGGTGGAATGGCACCGGCAAGGCGGTTGTGGTGGAGCATCAGCCTCCTGAGCTGCGTGAGGTTGGAGAACATGTCTGGGATGGCGCCGGCGAGGCGATTGCCGGAGAGGTCGAGGACGCCGAGGTGCGGGAGCTCACCGATGGACCGGGGGATCCCGCCGGAGAGGAGGTTGTTGGAGAGGTACAGCTGCTCGAGCCGCCGCATGCGTGATAAGTCCGGCGGGATGGAGCCGTTGATGAGGTTATTGGAGAGGTTTAGGTACGTGAGGTTGACGAGGCCGGAGATGTTGGGCGGGATGGAGCTCGAGATGGCGTTGTCCTTGAAGTGGATCTGCCGGAAGCTGCGCGAGAGCTCGCCGATGAACGACGGCAGTTTGCCGCCGAGGCCGTTCCCAGCGAGCTCGAGCTCCTGCAGGCGAGTGCAGTTTCTGAGGGAGCGGAAGAAGGGATCCAGGTTGGTGTTGCCGTCGTGGCTGGAGAGGTTGTTGTAGGAGAGGTAGAGGTACTGGAGCCGCGGCAACCTGTCGAACACCTGCGACGGCAGCTCGCCGGCGAGGTAGTTGGACTCGAAGTCGACCCACTCGAGAATGGGGGAGTTGGACAGCGCCGGCGGGATCGGGTCGGACAGCTCGTTAGACCATAGGAGGAGGTAACGGAGGCTGGGGAGGCGGCACTCGGCGGCGTAGGGGATGTCGCCGGCAAGCGAGTTGTTGGCGAGGTCCATGTACTGCAGGGCGAAGCAGTTGCAGAACAGCGTCTCCGGGATGCCGCCGGAGAGCCGGTTGCCGCTGAGGTTGAGGTAGTAGAGCTCCCGGAGGAGCCCGATGCCGGTGGGGATTGCGCCCTCGAGCAGGTTGTTCGTCAAGCTCAGCTGCGTCAGCCTCGACAGCGCGGCAATCTCCTCAGGGACCTCCTCGGCGAACGCGTTGCTGGACAGATCAAGCACCGTGAGGACAGACAGCCGCCCCAGCGCCGGCGAGAGCACGCCGCGGATCCCACGGCCGCTGAGCACCAGCTGCGTGACGCGCCGCCTGTGGGCGGGGCCGCGGCCACAAGTGACGCCGGTCCAGTTATAGAACCGCGGCGAGCGGCCCCAGTCGGTGAGGGTGCCGCCGGGGTCGGCCGAGACGCCGGAGAGGAAATCGAGGAGGTCCCTGCTTGAAGTCTGTGTTGCGCGGGCTGCCATCCCGCTCCAAGCCACGCGAGCCGTCATCGCTGCTGCGTGTGGGATGGAGGCAAGCGGCACCAACCACAATAGACAGCGCGACGACGACAGCCTCCGGCGGGGTTTGTGGGGCGATGGTCATGGGCCTCAAATTGGGTGGGGCGACGCGTGACGGTGAGAGGCTCCAGTGTGGGTCGAAGAGGCCTTGTGAGGCATGGAGGGAAATCGGCGGCATGATGGAGAGATCAGACCAGCCATCTATGTGGCCGGCCCGACCATGGACTGAGACGGTGAGAAGCGAGCCCTTCTGCGCGCCTCCCTGTCGGATCCATGGTGGAAAGACCGGTGAGGGCGCTGGCTCGGTGTCGACGTGGCAGCGCCACGGGTCGTCGACGACATGTGGGCATCCACGAGAGCTTCTCTGCAACTAAAGAAAGAACCGAGCCGGCGACCTGCAGTGCTGACAGATTTGGCCGTGTTCGGGAGAGGAGTAGGCAGGCGCTTTGTTGTTACTACATAATTTCAAATCAATTTTCTTAATCATGTAGAGATATTTCAATAAATGACTGCGTTAAACCATGCCTACTATCATTACGATTAGTAACACATACATGTCCCATAACAAGGGATTGGCAGTCAATTATCAATTGTCATGCAGATATTGAGTATTTGAGTTCAGCTACTTCAGCTGCACATGAAAAAAAGGGATATTTGTAAGTGCTCGAATAGAGTTATTTCCATGTTTTATTTTTAGGAATCCTCTGTGTATTCATCATGGTATACCTAAATTTTGTTTTTGTTATTATTGTATAGCAATTGAGTGTTCTTGATCAGGATAAATAGGGTTTGTTTCATTCAGCAGTGAATAGAAATCTATTTTTTGTGTTTTGGTTATTGCTATAGACATGGTGTGGCCCCTTTAGGTTCAGCCCAAAGACAATATTTTCTTCTTACAAAAACAGTAGAAATCCTCTACTACAACTTTTATGGTAAAAAGAATATTTACATTAAGAGCCAACTGCAACAAAAAGGTTGTGACCAATCAGAAAACTGTCCTGCATATTTTTCAAGCCATATACCACACCAAAATAATTCCATACATGCAGGCACATCGTTCTAAAAAAAATCAGCATGTTCTTTGTGTGGTCCTATTGATGTATGGTTATGTTCAGTATATTGTGTGTGTGAAATATCATTACTGTACATTATTTCACTAGGTTATTTGAAGTGTCCAACAACAATATTTTGTTTCAGTACCATCAAAAATTATGTGAACACATGTAAGCCTCCCACTTATATTATGCAGCAAATGTGGATGTGGATGGGGTTTAGGGTTCAGTTACGACTGTCTTAGTGGAATAATTTTGCTACTTTATAAAATGTGGATGGTGGTGGCGGATCGGCACAAACACGAGGGGAGGGGATCAGGGCGGTTGGCATGGGACTCTTGTTGACTGTCTATGGGGAAGTACGGTGTGAAGAAGAGAGGATGCCATGGCGAAGGTGAGGTGGGCGCCATCCGGTTTTAAAGTAGGGGCTCCAGTGAGAAATGTTCGGCTATGACGGGAAACTAAACAGGAAGTGGAGGGTAGTGCAGAAAAAAGGAAGGATGCGTCATGGGGTGGGTTCTTTTGTGTTGGGCCTGGGTGTTGGAGATAATATGTCGGATAGTCCAGACAACCACATTTCTTCTCCACATATGATCTGGATTTGAGGAACCCGGACTGTACAGACGATTGAATTTTGGGTAGCCTGCTAGGCTCCCGTTTGATGTCCGAACATGCATGGATGTATGAGGGAGAAATGAGTTTTGATCTTTGAGACGATCTTAATCATTTATTTGATTCATTTATATTACATTAATGATAGCCCGTAGCAACGCACGGGCATCCTACTAGTTAGGAGTAGGAGTAGGAGTAGAATGTATGTTTGAGTGCAACGATTCGGTGCCCAGACCCATCTGCACCTGGTCAGAAAAAAAATTATACAAAATTTAAAAAAAAATGCATGATAGATAATTTATTACGTTAGGTCCGCTCCAATTTTCAGATCATTTGGACATCTGAGTAGCTCTCAATAAAAAGACAAGGGCATCGGGTCAGAACAATACATGAATAGTAAAGTTTTTTACACGTCCCGAATTTGTCTTTTTTGCCGAGAGATGCTCAGATGTCCAAATGATTTGAAAATTGGAACGGACCTCATGCATCAAATTATGTACCATGCAAGAAAAAATGAATTTTTTCTAGTATTTGTTTTGATTTTTTTCTTCAGCGCGGGTGCAGATGAGCCTGGGCTCAGAAAAGGTTTTTTGTGTAGGTTTCCCCTTTTCTTTATCTGTATTGATTTCCCTCCTACTTTCGAATTTTTCTCATCGGTTTACCTCGTAACCCGTCTTAATTGTCCCACCTTTTATTAACTTACCAAATAAAATTATTTTTTCTTTGTTTAGCCATTATGCTCTAGGTAGGTAAATCACGAGCATGATTTTATTAAAAAAATTATACAACATATTAATATTAACATAGATGGGTAAATCGCAAGCTAAAGCACCAAAAAAATTATATCATGTTGCAACGCATGAACAATTATCTAGTTTCATCAGAAAACAAAAGGTTAATCAGCTTTACTAAAACAGATTTGCAATCGATGACGGAAGCAATCAACGATTGTTATTGCTATATTGATTAGCATCAAAGAATGGTGGGAGAATATCATGTCCCTGCCTTCACCTGAAATCATGCATTTGGTGCGCCATCTCATCCCGGGTGGGATGTCTAGACGGAGAGAAACCGCTAGGAGCAACTCTTTATCCTTCTTTCTACCTCTTTGTCCTTCTTCATATCTCTCTTCTTTCACATGTGCAGTACCTCTACACCTTAGCAGAAATCCCTATGTCCTTGCTTCGGCGCTCGGACTGTGGCTCAGACAAATTCATAAAAACAATGTAGCAAAACCCCATAAAAATAAAATCTAATATCTTCAGTTCAGAACGACAACCTTACTCTAGGCAAAGTGCATTGCATGATAAGTGCAAGTTGGTTGAATAATCCAACCCATTGTGCATGTCGTGATCTAGAACCTGTTGTCGCTAGTAGTTGACCCATGTTACTGCAGCAGGCTCATCTAGGCATTATATTGTGTGGCCTCGCTGGCGTGAAGGAGCAAGACATGAATTTCAAACCAAACTAAAAGATAGGGATTCGACATTTAAGTCACAAATGCATAAGTGAGACGTGGAAGATTTCTTTGGGCTGAGCATCCAGTCAAGGAACACATTACACTCGGTGAGGCAGTGAGATCATTGCTGATACAATGTTCCAATCAAATCTTGTTTGACCGTCAAAAACAGGGATTTTTAGCCGACTGGAACTATCAATATCAAGGCACAAATGATAAAAACAAAGTTTGGAACTTGGGATGTCCCGAGATGGAGATAGTTAGTGCTAGTCTAATGTACCGTGCGAAAGAGTTGTGTGATCTTAAATCGTGTTCTTTTCAAGTCCTATGATGTCTGTGTTTTAAAATTATATTGCAAGAGACAACCCAACTAAGTTTGAAAGTTGTGTATGTTACGTATGTGATGTTCTCATGTAAAACATAGCAGTGACTAAGCTCTACCCCTAGTTTGGGCTCTAGTACAGATGTTGGCTTCTTGTGTCAATTATGATCCTACTCAATCTGTCTTCACGCTTAAATAGGGGTGCACTTATACGAACGTCTCATGCCATGTGATGCAGCATTCATGCAATTTGATACTCCTGCCATAAGGAGCACATGGACATCCATGTACTGTTGTGAGCATCCCGCTTCGCCCTCAATGAGGTAGCTCCATGGTAGATGTATTAATGATACCAATTCAAGTTTAATGTCTAGTTCATTGAAACGACCACACTCTAAAAAGCATTGATTTTCCTTGCTTCTATTTGTTCAAGAAACATAGCAAAAAGAATGAATAGGCCTACTAGGATGATAGTAGAGCAGTTCTGAAAAAGATGTAGATTAGATGTAGCTCCATCTTTCTTTGCATGCACAATCATCCTTGTCCAAAAGTATTGTGCTCTCAAAACAAACAAACAAACAAAATGTACTATTTATGCACTCAAGACAAACAAGAAATCGCTTACTACCATATTCCTAGGTTCAAGAATCTTATGGGTCATAATCTTGCAAAGAAAGCTATCTCCACTAGAATTCTTGCAAAGAAAGACATCTCCAGTAGAATTCCTTATAATTGTAGCTTTCTTTGCAGCAAAGGCTCAAGATGTAAATCCAAAATGGCTTTTGAAGCCATCTCGTTTCCTAGAGGAAACTTGATCTCTGTACACTGCCTTGGTGGCTAATAATATAAGTACACCCCTCTTTTGAGGGTTGTTGTTTGCCCAAAAAAAAAAGGAAAGCACTTACCTTCAACCATAGCCGGAAACAATCATGCATTGGTGGTGCATACCGGTTATTGTCTTGTCCATCAATTCACCCTCGCTGAATTTTGTATTCGATAATACTCTCACCGATAGGTAAACAGTTTTGCTAAGTTTCAGTCGGCTGAGAAAGTCTCAGTTGATGCTATATCCGTGAGATCTTACATTGAGATCTGTGTAAAAAAATCGGTTTTCCTTTTTCTCTCTAGCATGTTATGTCACTTGACTAAGACTTGGTTAAATCTCAGTCGACTGAGACCTAACCACATCCAAAGAAAAAAGGTCCAGAAGGCATAAGAACCGTACAATGTGGTACTGTATTAAAAAAAAACTTAATGTGGTGCATGAATTTTATACTCCATCAAACAACACTCAATTGGGAGCTCCCAAAAAGGAAACAATTAGTTACCATTTTTTATTTAATGTGGTACTCCTGCATTTTATACAAAGAAGAATGATGTATTGTCGACCAAACACATATAATCACGACGCATGTAGTGCACCTGCTACAACGATAGCTTGCAACGCAATGCAGCATGTCTTGACGTGAAGGACCTGTGGTGCTCTATACAGCATGAGGACTAGCTCGGGCCAACCCATGTACTAAAACAAATCTGATATCTTCAGTTGAGACGCGTCAGCCTTACTGACGTGCGGTGCATGGTAAGCGCAGGCAGCTCGCTGAAAATTCCAACCCGTGGTTGCAAGTACGTGCCGCGGTCTATGACGTGTTGCTGCCGGCGGCTGGGCTCATGTAGACGACGTGCTGCAGGGGCCTCGCCGGCGTGGAGGAGCAGGACATGGAAGGGCTCTTCTTCACGATGGGGATGAGCGACTGCACCACGTCCGTCATCAGCGGCCGGTACTCCGCCTTGGTCTGTATGCACATCGCCGCGATCGCCGCCACCTGCATGCATGCGTCCACGATACAAAAAAAGAAGAAGCTCAGAGCTGCACATCCATGGTGGAAATCGATCGATCATGCACGGAGGGGGGCGCTGGTCACCCACCTGGATAAGATCCTTGACGGCGAACTGGCCTTTCAGGGCCGGGTCGACCATCTGCACGAGCCTCTCGCGGTTCGTCAGCCGTGGAAGGGCCTGTCATTACAACGCACGTACAGGAGTCATTTACCATTGACTTCCACTTCATGAGAACCAGACATAACGAAGTCTCGGTCAACTGAGACTTAGCAAGACCGATGATATAATGGCATGCAGATTTCGTGATGTTTCAGGGCGCCCCCAGCTGCTTACACAAAAAAGGGGTTCTATTATGCTCGTGTCCCCTGCTTCCGTTGCAAGCAAGCGAACAGAGCGCCACGTATGTGGGTTGTTGCTGCCTTGTTGGTCCTAATCTCGCTACTGCCACTATTATTATATAATCGCACCCTGCATTTATGCTGTGTGTCGAACATCTATCCCGGTGACCACATGTGCACATGGTTGCCGCCGATGATACGGATCCTAGGTGGCCAAGACAAACCACATGAGGAACGGTACGCTGCTGAATAGTGTGGTGAGTTGTGCACTGACCCATGAAACCAGGACGTGCTGTCCCGGCGGCCGCTGCGTGTCCACCGGCACCCGGCCCGTCAGCAGCTCCAGGAGCACCACCCCGTAGCTGTACACGTCCGACTTGGTCGTCAGCTTCCCCGTCGACGCGTACCTGCAACGCAAGCAGACTGCATCAGCCATGGATCCCTCAGGTTGCTTGGCAAACTCGAGAGAGAATGAGTTGTTCTGTACTCTGGCGCGAGGTAGCCGGTGGTGCCGAGGACGCGGGTGACGACCTGGCCGTTGGCCTTGTTGGAGCCGACCTTGGCGGTGCCGAAGTCGGAGACGCGGGCGCGGTAGTTGTGGTCGAGGAGGACGTTGCTGCAGTTGAAGTCGCGGTGGATGACGGCGGGGGAGGTGTGCTCGTGCAGGAACTCCAGCGCGCGAGCGCAGTCCAGCGCGATGCCCAGCCGCGTCTGCCAGTCCAGCGCCGGCCGCGCGTCCCGCTGCCCCTCGGCGCCGGCGGCGGGGGCGACGGGGTGCAGGTGGCCCTTGAGGCTGCCGTTGGGCATGAACTCGAACACCAGCAGCCGGTGGCTCTGGTCCGCGCAGTACCCCAGCAGGCCCACCAGGTGCGGCGAGTGCATCCGGCTCAGCAGGTCCACCTGCAATAAACCGTAACCAAATGATTGATTGCATTGCATGGCTCGATCAGCACCCTGATCATTATTGATGTGATGGGGTTACACCAAATCGGGGAAACTACAGTTAATGCCTTAAACAGGCTTAATTAAGAGTACTAGGTAGGAGTGTATATATAAACATGGAAAGAGTGCAAAAGAAGCAAGAACGTCGACCGACATGACATGCGGGTGCCGTTCGTGTCCGATTCATGGATAAAATCGGCCGAACACAGAAACATTGCAGCACTCAGGTGTGTCAGTCACCACTTATGATTTGCTAACGGCAGGTACGTAGATACTCTAGTATCAGCAGCTAGGCGGTAGCCACCGTGCGCCCCCGGACTTTTGCCGCTGCTCTAGAAGATGGCCCGGCTAGCTAGGCAATCAAACGCATGGACCGAGGCAAAAGGTGTCAGGTTCTTCATCTTGAATGGTGTGGATCCGGGATCTTCAAGTCAACCGGCCGCAGACGAGCATATGCATTGCATTGCCCGTGAACGAACTAGACCCACAAGCGCTATTGCAGACAATTCCGTACGTGATGTTAAAAAATACTAACTCTGTTCCTAAATACTCCTATATGTCTTTATTTAAGAGATTTCAATATGAACTACATACGGATATATATAGACATAATTTTATAGTGTAGGTTCGTTCATTTTGTTGCGTATGTAGTTCATATTGAAATTCCTAAAGAACTTATATTTAGGGACGGAGGAAGTACAACATAGTCAATACTACGTGGCGCAGTGATCTGCGATAGGAGCGCCCAATTTGCCCACAGGAAACTGAACATGCCAGCCCAGTCCAAAATATGGTTTTGGCCGATGAGACAAGGCTACAAGAGAAGGTCCCAGGCTGAATTTTTCAGAAGTTAGCTAACTTGATTAGCCTGTGATGTGAGCCTAGGCTAGGCTCGCTATACTAGTCTGAAATGATTCAGCGAGCCAGGACGATAAGACCACGGTTTGCAAGCAGAGTCACGTAGTAGTACTGCACGGGCACTGACCTCCCCTGCCCGAATGGCAACGGCACAGCGCACGGCGCGACCCTCCGGCTCGATCGGGAAGCAAGGCAAGGGACGCTGCCCTTTCACCCGTGGCGCGGCAAGTTGCGCATGATCCGCCAAACAAACGTAGGAGGTAGGCACCGGCACGGGGCACCGCACCGCACCGCTATTCTGCCGCGGTTTCGCCTTCCTGACCCCGCAACACACCCGCTGCTCTGCCGATGCTGGTGGTGATGCGTCTCTCTCACTCCCCCAACTAAAGACAACGCCAACAGTCTGTCACCAACGCCCGCCCGCCCGTGGCCACGGAATGACCCAACCAGAATGCGTACTTGGATGCCTACGCCTATGCCTTCCCAGGTAACGTACGTGTGCTCTAAAACCTCCCCCGACCCGTCGAGGCCCGTGCATGATCCGTCCCAGTCCCAGGCGCTCCGCAACAACAAACAGCAGCAACAACCACGTACCACTCCCTCTCCGCTGCTGCCGGTGCTGGTTCAGTTGCGGGTAGAAACTAGAACAAGGTTGGTACGCGAAACGAAGGCGGCGGGCGTACGCAGCACGCGCGCACATGGACATGGGCGGGACGTGAGCCGATCGATGTGGATGTGCATGTGCGGCTGCGGCTTGAACAAATTAATTAAGCTGCGTTGCCGATTGTTACCTCGACGCGGAACTCGCGCTCGCCCTGGCGCCGGGGGTCGAGCTGCAGCCGCTTGATGGCGGCCGGGGTGCCGTCGCCGAGGCGGCCGCGGAAGACGACGCCGTACGCGCCCCGCCCCAGCACGTTGCCCTCGCCGAACCCGTCCGTGGCGCGCTCCAGCTCCCGGTACGTGAACACCTGCGCGCCCCGGCTCCGCGGCTGCACCACCGCCAGCCCCAGCGGGCCCAGCCGCCCGCCGTATATGCACCCTGTGCCACACCGCCAAAGTCCCAAGCCAAACCAATCCATCAGCACCAACGTTCTTCGAGGCCACACTGCTGCATTGGTTAAGCGAGCGCGCGCACGCGTACCTGTGGCGGCGTAGCACCTGCCGTTTTGGTAGCCGCGGACGCTGCTGCCGCAGCTGGACGCCGGCGCGCCGGGCTTGTCGCCGTCCACGCTGTCCCCCGCGGCCACCAGCCTGAGCTTCGCCCGGCGGGTCAGGACCAGGATGAGCGCCACGGCGACGAGCAGCACCAGCCCTATCGCCAGCGCCGAAAGCGGCAGTATCGCGAAGAGCGGGTTGGAGCGGCCGTCGTCGCCGCCGGGCCGGAGGGGCGCCGGCCACGGCGACAGCGGCCAAGGCGCGAGGAGCGCGTCGGCAGCGACGTCGGCGGCGGCGAGAGGAGACGGAGCCGGCGGCGAGGGACTGAACGCTGCCACGTCTGCCATCCCCGCCCGAGGATGGCCGGCCGGGTCAGCACTCAGCAGCTCGAGCAAGTGGTGGAGCGGTGTACAGGGAGATAACGGAGTAGCCGGAGCGTAGCGTACTCGCGGAGGGAGATATTATAGGAGGGGAGGAGACGAGGGGCGCACGAGAAGGGTATAGAAGTGGGTATTCTTCTCTGAATCTACCTGAGTGTGGTCTAGCACAGCAGTACTTTAATCTGCATCCTGCACGCGCGCGCGCGCGGTGGGACGAAGCAATGTAACTGCACCTGACACAGCCCGGTAGCTCGCCGGACCAAACGCCGGTGCCGCCGATGTGGACGCCCGGGGCAGTAGAATACGGTGTGGCCGGTACGTTTTCCGGTGAATTCACGCGACGCTGGCGTGCGGCCATGGGTCGCATCTTCGGACGTGCTCTGGCTTTGTCGCGCGAGGGACCACGCACGCACAAACGAACGTAAACGGCAGACGCTTCCGCTGAACCGGGTAAAAGCCCCTGAACGTAAATGAGCTTTGGTTGTCTGACAGTGTGTAGATGCGCGCGAGTGTGGCCTCCGGGCGACATGATCACATCACATGGGTGAGGCCACCGTTAAATTCCCGGCTCGTGACCGTCGTTTGGTTGTGTCTTGTGTTGCGCGCGCGCGCACGCACGCACGGGAAGCCCTGCGAGCCAAGGTGGCGAAAGAAGACGCGGGCTGGTCCCGGGAGGATGAAGGAACGGCGCGCTTAACTCTGCCGTAATACGGACGTCTGACGTCCAGAAGTTCCCTCTTCTCATGGTCAGGAGGTCGTACGTGCCAGCACCACCAGGTTATGTGCACTGCACACGTGAGCTGGTCGTCGTATCATCAGAGGCTTATTACGCGTCGAATCGAGGGTAAATTGGGCTGCGAGTTGGCTCGTTTTACCCACGAGATTCGAGAAGCGGCCGAGGTTGACAGAGATGAACGCATGGCCGCAGCGATTTGCAGCGTAGATCCACCGAAATCCGAATCGCCCGTGTCAGACGTACTATACGCTTTCCATGCATGCAGGTCCAACGAAGGCGCGCCTGCTTCCAACAAAAGTGTCACGCGACGGCACATACGGTGCCTTCGTCACGTAATGTTGTTTTGCTGGATTACGAGCATTATCACCCTCCCCGTCCCGTGAAAGTATATGTCTCCCTGGAGTAAATAGCATAAAACTACTAATTTACAGTCTAGGGTTTCAAAAAAACTACCGGTTTTTAATTTTTCGCTGACAACTACCAACTCGGGATCGGCTGTTTCAAAAAACCCCAAATAACCGTTGCTTAAAAATTAAACCTATTTATGATAGGTCGGGCCCGCAACTAAACGTTCCGTCTATTTGACCGTTAACTGACATGTGGGGCCCACATGTCAGTTTCGTCTTCCTCTTCTCTTTCTTCTTCCTCTCTGTCTCTTCTCTTCTCTTCCCCGTGTCTCTCAGGCCAACGATCCTCCCCTCCCCTCCTGAGCTGGCGACAACCCTCCCTCCCCTCCCCAGCCTTCCCATGGTCATGGGAGGTGCTCGCCGGAGCTCATGGTGGTGGAGTTGGCGACGAGGAGGCATTCCAGAGGCCAGCCTCGTCCGCGGCGGCGGGAGGTGCGCACTCCAGCAGCGGCGCAGCCGTCCGCGTCGAGCTTGAGAAGCTCGAGGCAAGGGACGCAGGGCATCGCGTTGGCCGCATGCGAGGCAGGGAAGGCAGGGCATGGCGGCCGGCACAGGCTAGGCAGGGTGTGGCGGCGGCCGCAGGCGAGGAACGACGTGGCCACCGTCGCAGGGAAGGCAGGGTGTAGCGCCCAAGATGTGATTCTATCCCAATCACGTGATGAATTCATGATTGAGGCACAACCGCATTTCGAGCGCATAGCAAGGTGGATATCATTACAACATACCATGTACTGAATAGATGAGAATACAAGATAAATGTTTACACTCGCCACAAGCTACAACATGAATACAACAGTTTATCAATACATAGCAATCACCATACAGAAGAGCAGGATCCAACTACGGATGAAATCAAACGATGAAAAGAAGAACGACATCCACCCTGCTAATCCCAGGCTCCCGACCCGGAACCTATCCCTTGATCGAAAAAGAAGCAGAAGAACTCCAAAACAAGCAAGCATCGCTCTCACGTCAGATCATCACATTACCTGTACCTGCAACTGTTGTTGTAGTAATCTGCGAGCCACGAGGACTCAGCAATCCCATTACCATGGGTATCAAGACTAGCAAAGCTTAATGGGTAGGGGAAGGATAAGTGGTGAGGTTGCAGCAAGCGACTAAGCATTGTATGGTGGCTAACTTACGAGTACAAGAATAAGATGAGAAACTACGCAATCGGTCGCAAACTAGTAATGATCAATAAGTGATCCTGAACTACTTACGAGTCAAATATAACCCAACCGTGTTCTCTTCTCGAACTCACTCGAAAAGAGACGGTCACGGTTACACACGCGGTTGGTGTATTTTACTTCGGATCTGGTGTCAAGTTCTCTACAACCGGATATTAAAAATTCCCATCTGCCACATAACCGCGGGCACGACTTTCGAAAAATTAAACCCTGCAGGGGTGTCCCAACTTAGTCCATCACAAACTCTCACGATCAACGAAGGAAAATCCTCCTCCCGGAACAACCTGATCAAGCTTGGAATCCCGGTTCACAAGACATTTCGACAATGGTAAAACAAATCCAGCAAGACCACCCGATGCGTCGATACCCTAATAAGAGCCACGCGTATCTCGTTCTCAGGACAACACCGTCTATGCGAAGTGGACAGTAGCCAAAATACCATCGAGTTGCCCCGAGGCGACACCGCTGACTGCTAGGTAGGTGAACCAACACTCATGAGGAGCACTGGCACAGGGGGTTGATTAAGAGACCTCGGGGGGCTGACAGGTCCCTATGCAAGTTTTAGTTGTTATTAGGCAAATGATAAAACTAATGTTGGGCCTTGCTGGAAGAGTTTTATTCAAAGCGAACTGTCAAGGAGGGCCCATAAACCCCAACCGTGTTAGGAATGCAAAATCAAGGAACATAACACCGGTATGACGGAAACTAGGGCGGCAAGAGTGGAACAAAACACCAGGCAAAAGGCCGAGCCTTCCACCCTTTACCAAGTATATAGATGCATTAATTAAATAAGAGATATTGTGATATCCCAAGGTATCCATGTTCCAACATGGAACAACCTGCAACTAGCAACGCTATAAGAGGGGCTGAGCAAAGCGGTAACATAGCCAAACAACAGTTTGCTAGGATGGTGAAAAATGTTAGAGGCTATCATGGCAATTTGGGAGGCTTGATAAACAAGTGGTGGGTAGCGCGACATAGCGATAGCATCGAGACAACTAGCAAAGCAAAGATAGTAGTGGTATCCAGGATAATGATCATCTTGCCTAAAATCCCGCTAGGAAAAAGACCGAGTCCATGAAGTAGACGAACGGGCGTAGTCGAACGAATCCTCACAATCGCAACGTAACTGGAACTATCAAGGAGAAGCGCAACTGGAAAGAAGCAAACAACATGGTAAACCAACAAGCATAAACATGGCATGATGCACAACCAAGTATGATGCATGTCCGGTTTAATGAGGCATGGCATGGCAAAGTGCAACAAACAATACTACAAATTAAGTGGAGCTCAATATGCAACGAGTTGCATATTAACGAAACACCACATTCGAATTATTTAGTTCACTCTTGGTTATGTACCCATCAATATTAAATGTTGGTTAACATGGCAAGAGGTGAAGCATAATTAATCTACCTATCTAGACAAGTTTAAATGAGGCCGAAAATAACAAACAACAATTCCGAAAAATCCCCATGTGCATATTTCGAATTTGCTACTGTTCTGCCCTAAACCATATTTTAATGTTGTTAAACATGCAAAGTAAATGCATCATGTTAAACTATGCATTTTTCTACACCATTTGCATATAAAGTTTATTTAATTCGGAGCTACGGTTATTTAGTTATAAAATAAACCATTTTAACATGTCATTAAGCAAATTAAATGCAAACATCAATTTAAACATTTCAAACATGGATGAAAGTTGCATAATATGAAACTAGATGAAAATCTAAGCATTTTACATGTATAAAGTATTTACATATGATGCACGGTTGTGAAGTTATTAAATGCATGAACTAAAGGGACTTTTCTGTAATTCTGGCGTTCTCTGGATAAATAGACAAATTCGCAGAGCACGGGAAAAAACATAGGCGGGCTGAATCTGCTGGCCCAACAGTGCTTAGAGGGGCGGCTGCTCACATTGGGCTTGCAAAGTCGCACGGAGCTGGGCCGCGATCGCGCTGGGCCTTGGAGGCGGGGAGGCTCGGCCTACGCGGCAGGATGCGGTCAACGGGCGCTGCTTGTGCGCTCGATGCGGGACGACGGAGGCGCAGCAGCGGCGGAACTTGGCACGGTGACTCGGGCGGCAGGGACGGTGCGAAGGAAGGCGGCGGCTTGGCGCGGGACTTGGCGAGGCGGAGGGCGTTCTCCGGCGACGGGCGTCCGGATCCGGGGCGGCGCTAGACGCAGGACGACGAAGGACGCCGACGAGCTTGCTCCGGGACGAGGCGGCCATGGCGGGGCATGCTCCTGTTTGCCCTGAAGAAAGAGAGAGAGAGACCGCGGGGTGAGGGAGAGAGAAGAACCAGGGGAAGAAGGAAAAGAGAAGGAGAGGCAGGGTGCGGTGCGGGGACGACCTGGTCCTGGTCGCCAGTGGTGGTCGCGGCAGCAGGTCGAGCTCCTGCTCAAGGAAGTATGCGCGCAAGGGGCTCGGCTGTTGGGGTCTCGAAGTGAAGCAGAGGAGACCGGTGGTGCTGGTGGTCTGCTCCAGCGAGCTGGCCGGTGCTCGGGCGGCTGGAGCCTCAGGCGCTCGCGGCTGCAGGAGAGGGGCGACGGGCAGAGGAGCTCGGGCTCCTGCAGGATTTGGGCGGCGACAATGGTTGGACAGGAGGGAAAAACGAGGAGAAGGTGGAGGCTGCGAGGGGATTGGGCGCTGGTGGATCCCGAGGTGGGAGAAGACAGGGGTGGCGGCGGGGTAAGGAAAATGAGGGAGTTGGTCTAGGGTTAGGGTAGGGTTCACCTGAGTTTAGTATAGGGGTGGACTATATACATGGGAAGGAGGGAGTTTGATCATCCGGTCAAAATTGGACGGTCCTGGATAAATAGGTTAGGTAGCCCAAATAAAAAACCGAAGATATTTTAGAGATGTTTGGGGATGATCCGAATCCAACGGTGACGACAGCCCGGGTCGGGTTCGGGACAGCTTTCGGACGCGCACGAGGGGTTTGACGAAAGAGAGGGGAGTTTGGTGAGCTTAGAGAAGAGAGAGAAGAAAAGGAAGAGAGCGGTCCGGTTGATCGGAGAGGGGTCAACAGGGACAAGGAAGAAACAGCAACTACGAGCGAATGCAAGTTTTGAAAAATGACGGCAACAGTGCCGATGCAATGCAAATGATGCAATGATGAATGCAACGAACAAATGAAACACATGGCAACAATGAAAAACATGGAAGGCGTCTGGAGCGTCGGTCTCGGGTCATTACACAGGGTGTGGCGGCGGCCACAGGCGAGGAACGGCGTGGATGGCAGCGGCCGCGAGGAGGCAGGGCGTGGCGGCCGGCGCAGGCGATGTAGGCGTGGCGGCGGCCACAGGGGAGGGCGGCGTGGATCCAGCCGCTGCGGGCGCGGCTCGCCGGCCGCAGGCGATGCACGGCGTCGGCCCGGAGTAGGAGGCGTTGCGGTTCTAGGCAGAGCGCTCGAGATCGAGCTCCTGCCATGGCGGGTGCGCCTCCTCCGGATCTAGGGACCTGATTGCTTTTTGCAAAAGTATTATAGGGACTTGATTGAAAACTCAGAGACTCGATTGCTTTTCCAGAAAACTTCATGGGACCCGATTGCTTTTTCTGACACTGACATGTGGGCTCTACATGTCAGTTAACGGTCAAATAGACGGATCATTTAGGTGCGGGCCCGACCTGTCATAAACAGGTTTAATTTTTAAGCAACGGGCATTTGGGGTTTTTTGAAACAGCCGACCACCCACTTGATAGGTATCAGCGAAAAATTAAAAACCGATAGTTTTTTGGAATCCTAACCTGTAAAGTAGTAGTTTTATGCTATTTACTCGTCTTCCTGTGATCTTTTTTTGCAGGTATGTCTTTCTGTGATGACGATTTAGGGGGTTAGGAATCACGGTAGAAAGGGGAATTGGGAATTTGGGAGCACTGAGTTTGGGAAAGAAGCGGAACAAGAGAGACAGGGAATAGCTCTTTTCAGGGGCGAGCTTCTTCTTTTTTCCGTTTTGACCACAAGACATGAAATGTTTTTTTACGCAAACGACGAAGGGAGGACGTCAATATCTGGCGACCGTGCGCCACAGGGTGTAGTCCCAGCGAACTAAGAGAGTATTCGTTCGCTGGGAGGCGCCCCCAGCGAACTCCTTTTTTTTTTAAATGTTTCGAGCCGGGGCGCCGGCCGAACACTCCGCCGGCCTCGCGTGCGTCTTTGGTTTGTTTTGGGATCCAGCGCGCCCACTTGCGCCACGTCATACCCGTGGCCCCCGCAAACCGCTTTAATCTCTCCCTTATCCTCTTCACGGACGGCTCCTCCACTCGATCCAATCGATCCCCTTCCTTCCTCTCTCTCGCCATTCCCCAGCGAACAACCTCACCTTGATTTCTCTCCAGCGAATCCTTTGACCCCTCCCCAGCCGCGTTTTCTACTACTATGGCGGGACGACGCATCGGCCGCAGGCTGTTGCTATGGTGGGAGCCGACGGAGGCGGTGCGACCCCTTGGAAACGTCGACGACGTGGGCATCAAATGCTGCTAGCAGCGACCTGCGGCGTCAATGTCTTCCCAGGAGCACCGTAGATGTTGCGAGCAGCGTCGGCGTTGGGCTCGCGGTGGTGACCAGGGAGCGGCCACGTGCTATCGGTGATGGAACCGGCCACCGTGGGATGCTGGAACCAGCTACCATCGATGCTGGAACCAGTCACCGCTTGTGCTGGAACCGCTGGGGGGAGGAGCTGCAACCAGGTGTGGACCGGCGACGCTCGACGTTGCGACCGTCGAGTGAGAAGCTGCAACCAGAGGAAAGGATGCTGGAACCGGCAATCTCGGATGTTGGAACCAGCAATCTCGGATGCTGGAACCGGCGACTTGTTTTGCTGCCATCGGCGAGAACTTTGCTCCAACCAACGACGAGGAATCATTTTTTTTGCTGGAACCATGTGTTTGTTTTGCTGGGACCGGTCAGAAATTTTGTTGCGATCCGGAGATGGTGAACCATTGTTTTTGCTGGAACTAGACGATTTTTTTGCTGGAACCATGATTTTTTTGGTTTGCTTTGACTCGGTGCCATTTGTGTAATGGGGAACCATGTTTTTTATTTTTACTAGAAACATGCCTTTTTTTGCTGGAACCACTCATGTTTTTTGCTACAACCAAGCGACAGCGGGATCGTTGGGCTGCCACCAACGAGTCAACCGGAGATGTAGGAGAAGCATGCGGGGGAGACCGGAGTAGGCGGGGAGGAGCAGGGGCTGTGAGCGCGGTGGGCGGTGGAGCGGAGCCGTTATTTTTTACCATGTTGCATGTGTGGACTTTTTAGTCGAGGGGCCGGGGCCTAATCATGCGGCTGCTAGGCGACAGGCCAAAAGTTGGGCCGGTGCGCCGGCGCCTAGCACTGCCCTTTTTTTAAGACAACCCAGCGAACTCCTTCTCGTACGAGCTTCCTACTTCCTACTTCTTACCCTGCCCTAGTTGGGCCGAAAAACAGGCCCAGTTTGTACCTAAAAAAGTCATGTCTGTACAAATTTGCCGTATCTAAAATTAAAAAAGTCTTATGCACACAAAAAAGTGGCTGTGATGATTGTACCTAAAAAATTCCATACAAAAAGAGGAAAAATACCACTATAGCTAAACAAATGTCATGCTCTACGGAAATGCAAAAACCCATGATCTATATAAAAAATGCCACGGCCTTTAACATAAAAATGACATGCTCTTTAAAAAACGAAAATACCACTCGTGGAAAAAAATTCCATGTTATTAATTATTAAAAATGTCAAGTTATTAATTATCAAAATGCCATCATAATATTAATAAAAATACCATGTTATTAACTATTAAAATGTCATGATGTTAATAATAAAAATGCCATGTTATTAATAGTAAAAATGACATGTTATTAATTATTAAATTGTCATCCTCTTATTAAATACAACTACCTTCCTATTATTAATAATGAAAAACTGCCCTCATCTTAACAATAAATCTAGCATGGCCAGGTTAATAAAACTGTCATCATCTTCATGAGTTGGTACTATCACAAAAATAAGCATAATTGAGAAGAACTTATTGATGCATGATAGTTTTGCCATGCCACTTCACACACAAAATGCCATGTGACAAAAAAATTGCTCTAAAAAAAACCATGTTTCACTAAACAAAAAGTGCCATGTTTCTTAATTTGCGATATGATTTTTCTGCCATGTTTTGAACTTGCCCATATGAATTTCTCACATATAAATTCTCTCAAAAAACTGCCATTTATGCCTCTTCACACATAAATGCCAAGTGACCAATACAATTTGCTCTAAAAAAGCCATGTTTAACTAAGCAAAAATTGCCATTTTTTAAATTTGCCATATGATTTGTCTACCATGTGTTCGATTTGCCATATATTTTTTTCCAGAAATTTGTTCAATGCCACTACACACAAAAATGTCATGTGATCAGAAAACAAGTTGCTCTCAAAAACATGGTAAAAGTTGAGAAGTTGGTTCATTGAAAGCTGCCATGATATAGAGCAAAATGGTTCTTATAAAATGCCATGCACTAATAATTGAAAATTCCATGCTCTAATAGTAAAAATGTCATGCTCTTAATAATAAAAATGCCATGCTTTTAATAAAAGATGCCATGTGGTTTTATAAAAATGCCAGGGAAAGTTTGTAAGGGACACATGGGAAAAGTTGACCCTTTGGTTATTTGAAAACTGCCATGGTCTAGAGCAAACAATTTTAAAAAATGCCATGCATATGAAATGGTGAAACTAGACCATCTAGGTAAACATGGTTCAATAGTTACCATCTACTTTTCATTTGGCTATCTATATAAAAATGCATGGTGCACTATTACTAACCATAGTGTTTCCAATTGTCTAGTAACCATTTGCACTGCTTCAAAAAATGGAGCGGAGCACCAAATTAGCCATGGTACGTACACTAAAAAACTTCCATGATACATTGAATTTCTAACATGGTATCTAGACAGAAAATGCCATGGTGAAAAGATAATATTTGCCATGGCATGTGAGGGTAGTAGAAAACAAACAAAAATTCCAAATTCAAAAATGCCATGGGGCACCCCCTGTACAACATGTCCAGTGACATACCCAACGAACACCTGACACTAATATTAAGAAACATGGCAGTTTTAGAAAATTATGTGTTATGTGTCACATGATGATCAAAGACGTGGCAATTTCGGAAAATTATGCTCAAAACACATGGTAGTTTCAGAAAATGATGTGCTATGTGTCACAAAATGCCATGAAAACAACCCATGGTAAACTCAGACCCTCGCAGTTTTGACATTGAATTGCCCTATGCATTGTTTTAATTCTACATGGGAATTTATTCGTTTTATAATCAAAGTGCTACCATGGAAATATACAAAACATGGCAATTCCTCCTAGAAACCACGCATACATACTCCCGTATCGCTACATGAAGAATGCAAAATTGAAACAGCAAACAAACTGGAGATAATGTTGTGAACGTAATGAGAAGAAGAGGGGGTCAACCTTCATGAGCTCCAATGGCATCAGCCCAGTCGCCGGCCTCCCTCACAGCTGGATACTGTCGCAAAATCAACAGTCGCCTCCCCACTGCCCTCGCCCCCCGTTGCCGCCTCGCCGCTTTGCTCCAAAACCGGCCACCAGCCTCCTCCTCCACAGAGGCTAGCCATAACGACGGTCACAAGCAAAATCAGTGAGCACCAGCCTCCCACTTGGCGAGACGCATCGGTGGAAGGCGCGGGTCGTCGACGATGACCTTCTTCGGCAGGCAGGAGCGGAGAACATGGCTCGTCCCCAGCCTCGGCGACGGATCATGATGGTTGTATATTTTATGCATTTTTAGAGCTCATTTATTGCATGTTCTCTTCATATATTATGTTCCATTGTACTAAATATGTGTTCATTATTAATACCGATTTTTGCACTTTTTATTGTGAGCATTGCACATTTATTTATTTATTATTAATTTTCTTTGTTTTCTTGTGTCTACAGGTGTTTTGAAGCAACCTAGGACCAAGCACAACAAAAGGACCAATGATGGGTTCAATACGAAGGACTTCCAGTACCTGATTTAGGCATTTCGGAGGCCGAAAAAGTGATTTTTTCCAAAGTGCTCCAAATCAAGATATAACACCACCGGGATGTCGGGTCACTCTCACAAATCCAACGAGCCTAAGAATGTCAAAATCAGAGTCCGTTCTACCGAAGAGCACATAACGCAAGACGATTAACCATATGTGCGGTCGTATGGCATGAAAAGTGCTCCGAAAGTTGCCCTTTCACATGGGATTCTTCACCGATTTTGTCCCCGTTTGTTTCCACGTGATCCTTGGGCAATAATTAAGGGTGTGGGAGAGCAAAGGGTCATATTGGACCCTTCGATGACCACATCAATGGAGGAGAAACCAAGAGGCCTTTATAAAAGCACCTCCAACCCTAGGTGCCTCCATCATCTCCATCATTCATCTACATGCAGCTGTCATCCATCTCCATTGCTACACCAATACCAGCTCCTTCGAGAAAAAGGGCCAAGACAAGAGGAAGAAGAGGAGCTGCCTCCACCACGTGCACCGGCCTCTGGGCGGTGCGATCTTCCTCACCGGCCCTGCCACCATCACCATCTGCACCGTTGGTGCCGTCACCATGCTCCTCTCCTTCACCGGCTCCGTGTCGACTTGTAACTTGCCCTCTCCCTCTATGATGTTCAAGTAGTTCTATTAGTCCTTGAGGATTTGGATGAACCCTTGCATGATTAATACTTTATTGAATAAGCGATCCAATCATTCTCTGCTAAGGATGGCAGTTTTATCCACAGACATGGATACTTGCGGGTACCCAACCCGAATAGGTAGGGTTTGGGCACGTTTTTACGTCCATGGGCAGTACCCGAACCCGACCTAATTATTCATGGGTAGGGCATGGACATATTTATGTATCCGTGGATATACCAAAACCTGACCTGATTTTTTTAGGGGAAGGCCTTCATGGCTGCTTTATTAACTTAAATCACACTTACATCATTTGCTAAAGAACTGGGAATAAAAGAAGGAGGTGTATCCGACCACACCATCGGTGGATTACCCCTCCCAAAACTAGCTAACTCATGAGCAACCATGTTCAACTCTCTACTACAATGTTCGATAATGACCTCCTCGAAATCTTTAAGCAAGCTTTGACAATCAGCAATAATTGGTGCCGCCACTAGTGCATACCCTTCATATTTAAAGCATCCACGACGATCAAGTTTTTAGATTGGATCAAGATCCTGTCACACCCAAGGCCGCGTATAAATAGAATACCTGATGCATCGCCTCGGCCTCGGCCGCCACCACATTCGCCACATGCGTCATTTGAGTTGTTACCGCTGATATAAACCCTCCATTATTATCACGTACCACCATTCCACATAAGCCAGTATGATCTTCATCAGAAAAAGAAGCATCCATGTTCAACACTTGCATCCCCGATAATGGTTTCTTCCAGACGTTTTGGAGTGGTAGTGGGCTCGCCTTACCTGCAGCTCGAACAAAACTCAAAGACAGTGCCTGGATAGCCATAGTTGTGCATACTAGTGTTTGTACTTGTTCACCTCTGACTATTTCACTTCGTTGCCACTAGAGATACGAGCTAGTAGACGCAACGACTTCAGGTATATTAACAATGTCCAGGTAATTCTGCTGGAATTTATCATCACACATGAGGGATTCAATCACCTTTGCACCTGATGGGTCTACAGGAAGCGCCTCATCAATAACATCCTGCAAGCCCAACTCAGACCAGATTAACTTAGCTCTAGTGCATGTAAACAGGGCATGCTTCACATCTTCTGCTCCCTGCTGACACAAAGGACATTGCACGCTGGTAGGGACATGCATGTTTGCAAGTGTACATTTGAAAGGAATAGTGGTATGCAGGCATCTCCAAATGGATTTTTTTTACTTTACCCGACAATCTTAACTTCCACAGTTTCTTCCAAAACTGGTGATCCGGTGTACTTGCCTGTCTAGCCTCACAGTCGATTTTACTACTGTATTGATCTTCCCATTCTCTGTAGTAACCCGAACGAACACTGTATACTCCGGTTTTTTATAGTGCCATGCAAAAGTATCATCTGTACTATGCTGAGATAAAAGAATTTGCATTATACGGTCCACATCAATGCTCCAAAAGTTATCCCTGATAATTTGTTCATCCCATTCACCTGATGTAGGATCTATCAGGTCACTGACATGTGATAACAAACAGTTACCTCGTCGTTTTATAATTTTCCTAGAAGGGTTGTTTGGTATCCAACTATCCTCCCATATATCAATGTTTGCATCATATCCTACTCTCTAGATGCTTCCTTTTTTGAAGGTTTGTACGCCTACAAAAATTCTTTGCCAAACATAGGAAGATCCCTTCTTAAGTGTGCTATTTAGAATGTCCCCCATGGGGTAGTATCTTGCACGCAGTACTCTTGCACACAAAGAATCATAATTCTCGATTAGCCTCCAGCATTATTTTGCTAGTAATGCTAGATTAAACGCATGAATATCTCGGAACCCCATTCCACCTTTCTCTTCCGGGACACACATCTTCCACCAGGCAAACCAATGCATTTTACGTTGATCATCCTCATCACCCCATCAGTACTGCGACATTGCATCAGTGATCCCCTTACAATATTTTTCAGGAATTTGAAATCAGTCATCGCATATGTAGGGATGACTTGGGCCATCGCTTTAATCAACACCTCCTTGCCACCAAAAGATAAAGTCTGCTCTTTCCATCCATTAACCATTTTATGTATTCTTTCAATAAGGTTTAAAAAACAGCCTGTGCGGTCTACACCGATCATATATGGCAGTCCCAAGTACTTTTCAGATAGTGATTCTGTCATAATATCAAGTATTTGGCACACCTCTTCTTTCACTTCAACATTAGTATTAGGACTGGAAAAAATTAAAGATTTGGCCACACTCACCATTTGTCCCGAAGCCATGCAGTAGTCATCTAGGTTACTTCTCAATGAATGTGCATTTGCAGGATCTTCCCTCATCAGAATTAATGAGTCATCTGCAAATAACAAGTGAGGAATTTTAGGAGAATCTCTACACTCCTGAGAACTCCCAATAACCTGCATTGAGATTCCTCATGCTCAATTAAGGATGACAAGCCCTCTGCACATAGTAAGAAGAGGAAGGGGGGCAGAGGATCCCCCTGCCTAAGGCCTCTGGTGGGTTTGAAAGGAGTAGTCTCAAGTTAAACCTCACCTTATACTCAACAGTTGTCACACAAGCCATGATCATATCAATCCACAATTCCGCAAAACCATGCTTACCCAAAATAGGTTTCAAGAATACCCACTTTACTCAATCATAAGCTTTGTGCATATCCAGTTTAATAGCGCACATACCATGTTTCCCTTGCTTCCTCTTCTTCATTGTATGCAAACACTCGTAGGCCACAATTACATTACCAGTAATTATCCTCCCAAGCACAAAGGCACTCTCTGTTTAACTAATAATTTCTGGCAGGAAAACTTTCAATCTCGTAGCCAATAGCTTGGAGATCACCTTATAGACAACATTACACAGACTTATGGGCCTGTACTACGAAATCTTCTCTGCATTGTCCACTTTCGGTATAAGCACAATCTTATTTGTATTCCAACCTTCTGGGATAACACCACTATGTACTGCATTCAAAACTTCGGTCACCAAATCCTCCCCTAAGAGAGGCTAGAACTTCTTGTAAAAAATCGCGTGCAACCCCTCTGGCCCCGGGCTTTCAAACTGTCAATGCTAAACAAAGCTTTTTTGACCTCCTCGGTCGTGTATGATGCAAGCAATGCTTCATTCACATAATCAGAAACTCTAGCGTTCACTTTATTTAAAACATCCATATTTTGGTTCACAACTTCTAAAGTAAATAAAGACTTAAAATAATCCAAAATTAAAGTACCCATGGAGTCAACGTCCTCCTTCCAAACGCCATCATCTTTAAGAAGTTTTCGGATCTAATTTCTTCTTCTTCTGGCACTTGCAAAATTGTTAAAGAAATTTGTGGTACGGTCTCCATATTTCAACCAATTTGCTCAACTCTGCTGCACCCAGTACATCTCTTCTTTCTCTAATGTTTATTCAACTAGAATTAGTAGTTCTCGTTGTCGGTCTCCTACCTCATCAGTGAGGGGCCCCGACGGAAACTCTTCAAGCTCAGCCTTAAGTTTCTTCAATCGACGTTGTGGCGCACAAACACAGATCGATCGCAGGGGAGTGTAGTTCCTTGTGTACTGCTATTGTGCGAGCTGCCAATGAATCAAGGGCACTTGTTTTTCCCAAGCCTCCATTACTCGCTGCATTACATCATTTTCTTTCAGCCACCTTGCCTCAAAGTGTCGTACTCCATCAGGAGCCCGCTGGACAACACTACTTTCACCTTCAAGATCCAGAACCAATGGTCTATAGTTCGATTTAGAGTGTTCATCATTGGTGATAATGGCACTTGGAAACAGTAATCAGAAGTCGTCATTGCAGACACCTCTGTCCAACCTTTCCCTAAGCCTCCTCCTCCTCCAGGTGAATTGATAACCCTTGTACCCCAGGTCCTCCAAGTGACAATCAACCAATGCATCTTTGAAGTTTTGCATCATTTGGTTTGGGCGTATCACCCCTCCTTCCTTCTCATGGGAATATAAGATTTCGTTAAAATCATCGAGGACAACCCACGAACCATTCATTTGTGGTATAAGAGATCTTAGGTAACCCCAAGATAGATGCTTGTCTTCCCATTTGGGTTCACCCTAGAACCTTGTTAATCTCCACATAGCTTCACCCGGACCATCTACCACCATATCAATAAAGTTTTTTTGCGCACTCAAAGCTTGGATCATAACTGGGTTGTGCCAAGTCAAGAGCAATCCACCACTTGCCCCATCACTTTCATATACTTCCACCCTATCCATCCAAAGTTTCCTCGTCAGTTTTTCTGCCTGAAACTTTATTCAGATGTGTCTCAGACAGGAAGATCATATTCAAGTCTCACTGCTTCTGGACATCCAGAAGCGCTCTAACTGCCGTGGTGCTGGCCATTCCACGACAGTTCCAACATAAGGTTTTCATTGTGCCAACGGTCCCCTTCGAGAGGGGTCACCAATCCCATGTCTATGTCCTTATTCTTCTTTGTTTCAGTCACAACATTCTCATCTAAGGCTCTCTGCCTCTTTCAATCATGTATTTTTTTGCGAGGTACTCATCAAGTTTTTATCCACCGGGGCAGTAGGCCCCCTGTATATACTAGAGGATTTCCATCCTTTTGAGACACAAGTTTTGGAGCCTCCTCTAGTTCTTCTACTTCTAGTTCTAGTTGGTCCTAGTTGACTAATTAGAGCTAGAATAATCCTTTAATCCTCATAATTATGAGCCCCGTGTGGTTCTAATCTCCTACCTCTAATTCTCCGGCGATGATTAGCTCTGCACGATGAAGCGCTGCTGGATCATGAAGGTTGCACGCTTGCAACCAATTAGAAAGGTTGTGCTTTCGGTCTTCCGTTCGAGGGAATGTTCATGGGCGGTTCGCGAGATCATTCATCGACAGTTCGAGGGACTCCAAGTATGATCTATACCGACATGTTCTTCTTCCGCTCCAACTCAGTGAGGTAACGATCGTGATCCCAACCCGTTATGCATCTTCATATTGATCTTGGGTGTGCGTAGGCATGATTTTTTGTTTTCTACTATGTTTCCCAACAGTCGCATCATGAGCAAGTTTATGAGTAGGTGCAGGTTGCGATCTAGAACACATGTGGATGTGAGGGTTTATGTTCTTGCTATGCTTACCTTGAGTGTTACTTTCAGTTCATCGACAGTATGATGTAGCTTTGCTACAAGGTCCTGACAATCGATCGGCTCTGGCTTTCTTTGTCTCGAACCCCATACCCCTATAATGATGGTAGAGTTAGGGGTGGCCCCAAAGTGGTCATGGAGAACTCTGGTTACGGTTTGGTTGGCTTTCACTTTTTTTTTATTTTCTCTGCGATGATATGCTAATAGTTCCTTGGGCTTCATCATAGTTGAGAATAGTGAACCATCACGTACACAAGAGGGTGCTGAAGATGGATGATCTTCTAGGGGGTCACGCGTATTTGACGAAGTTTAGTGTGGGGCTAGAGGTTTATATTAAGTCTCTTGTTTCACACACCCCGAAACTTAATCTAGCATCAAGAACTATCTCCTATGTTGTGGATGTAGGTAGCTAGTATTATTTGTTAAAACGGGTTAACCGTGTAACTAAAATTTTGCTAAAATCGATTAGAGGACGTCCAACTTGGTTTTTGCAGGGTATGCATATGATGTGGTATAGCCTTCGTCATGACAATGAGTTTGTGTATGAGATTGTTATATGTTGTAAAGTTAAGTGGCCTGCGTGTCACGGCATGATGGCTGGAGCCACGAGATTGCCATGTTAATGTAAATATCATCGAGATAGCCTACAGGTTACAGGCGACGATGCCAAATGTACACGGAGGACCCTCACGTGGAGAAGGTGTGCGAGGCACGAGACGAGGAGCTATAATTTCATGCCATGATGTCGCTTGAAACTGCATCGGTATTTCCCCAAAGAGGAAGGGATGATGCAGTACCGCTACGGTAGGTATTTCCCTCAGTTGTGAAACCAAGGTATCAATCCAGTAGGAAAACCAAGCAACACTATGTAAACGGTACCTGCACACAAATAACAAATACTTGCAACCCGACGCGTATGAGGGGTTGTCAATCCCTCCTCGGGTAACGACACCAGAAATTGTCAAGTTGACGGGATAAAATTTGTGGTAGATTGGATAAATAGCTCTCGATAAAACATGAAATAAAATAAGTAATAAAAAAGGGCAGCAAGATATTTTTTGGTTTTTGGAATAATAGATCTAAAAACAAATGCGAATAAAAATAGATCTCAAAGCAAATATGATAGAGAATAGACCCGGGGGCCATAGATTTCACTAGTGGCTTCTCTCGAGAAATAGCACACGGTGGGTAAACAAATTACTTTTGGGCAATTGACAGAAGATTGAATAATTATGACGATATCTAAGGCAATGATCAATATATAGGCATGACGTCCAAGATTAGTAGACTGACTCCTGCCTGCATCTACTACTATTACTCCACACATCAACCGCTATCCAGCATGCATCTAGTGTATTAAGTTCATGGAGAAAAGGAGTAATGCAATAAGAATGATGACATGATGTAGACGAGATCTATTCATGTAGGAATAGCCCCCATCTTGTTATCCTTAATAGCAACGATACATGCGTGTCTTGCTGCCCCTTCTATCACTGGGAAAGAACACCGTAAGATCGAACCCATCACAAAGCACCTCTTCCCATGGCAAGAAAAAGCAATCTAGTTGGCCTAACTAAACCAAAGATTCGAAGAAGAAATACGAGGCTATAAATAATCATGCATATAAGAGATCAAAGAAGACTCAAATAATATTCATGGATATAGATCTGTTTATAAACTCAAAGTTCTTTGGATCCCAACAAACACACCGCAAAAAGAGTTACATCAAATAGATCTCCAAGAGACCATTGTATTGAGAATCAAAAGAGAGAGAGGAAGCCATCTAGCTACTGCCTACGGACCCGTAGGTCTATCGTGGACTACTCACGCATCATCGGAGAGGCATCAATGAGGATGATGAACCCCTCCATGATGGTGTTAGATTGGATCTCGTGGTTCTGGAACTTGCGGCAGCTGGAATTGTGTTTCGTCGACTCCCCTAGGGTTTCTGGAATATTTGGGAATTTATAGGGTGAAGAGGCGGTGCAGGGGGGCTCCGTGGGGGCACAACCCCCCTGGGCGCGCACTGGTGGGTTATGCTCCCCACGGGCCTCCCCTCTGGTACTTCTTTTGCCCACTAGGTGTCTTCTGGTCCAGAAAAAATCTCCAAAAAGTTTCACTGCATTTTGACTCCGTTTGGTACTGATATTCTGCGAAGTAAAAAACAAGCAAAAAAATAGCAACTGGCACTAGGCACTATGTCAATAGGTTAGTCCCAAAAAATGATATAAAGTTGCTATAAAATGATTGTAAAACGTCCAAGAATGATAATATAATAGCATGGAACAATAAAAAAATTATAGATACGTTGGAGACATATCAGCATCCCCAAGCTTAATTCCTGCTCGTCCTCGAGTAGGTAAATGATAAAAAACAGAATTTTTGATGTGGAATGCTGCCTAACATGTTCATCACATATTCTTTTCTTTTGTAGCATGGACATTTGGACTTTTATATGGTTCAAAGCAATAGTCTAGTTTTGACATGAAGATTTCAATACTCAAGCATATCAACAAGCAACCATGTCTTTCAAAATATCAACACTAAAGAAAGTTATCCCTAGCCCATCATGCTCAATCATTGATCCATTCATGAAACACACTCGCATATTAGCTACATCCAATGCTCAAGTATGATCATAGTGCTCCCTAGTTAGTGCTTTATAAGAGAAGATGGAGACTCAAATAAAAATAAAAATTGCATAAAGTAAATAGATAGGCCCTTCGCAGAGGGAAGTAGGGATTTGTAGAGGTGCAAGAGCTCAAAGCAAAAAATGAGAGATAAATTTATTGAGAGGCATACTTTTCCCGTCAATGAAAACGACCGAGTAATTCCCAACACTTTCCATGCTAGCTATATCATAGGCGGTTCCCAAACAGAAAATAAAGTTTATTCCTTTTTCCACCATTCTTTCACAATCCATGGCTAGCCGTATCCATGGGTGCCTTCCATACCAACACTTTCCAAGGAATTTATTATTTGACAACATAAAGTAAATTTCTTTTTCATTTCGGGACTGGGCATCCCTATTACCGCCGTACTCTCATGCAATGACAAGTGAATAAACATTCATCTTGAGAATAACACATCTAGCATGGAAAATATTGGCCACCCCCTGCCGCTTCATGAGCGGTACGATCACACAAAAAGGAAATTCATTTTGAAAATTAGAGATGGCACATACAAATTTGCCTAGAACGGCACGGAAATACCGCATATAGGTAGGTATGGTGGACTCATATGGCAAAACTGGGTTTAAAGATTTTGGATGCACAAGTAGTATTCCTACTTAGTACAAGTTGAGACTAGCAAATAGATTGAGAAGCAACCAACCAAGAAACGAAAAATCACATAAGCGAGCATTAAGCATAACTAACACCGAATAATGCACCATAAGTAGGATGTAATTTCATCGCATAACTATTGACTTTCGTGCTTGCATAGGGAATCACAAACCTTAACACCAATATTCTTACTAAAGCATAATTACTCACCAACATGACTCACATATCACTATCATCATATCTCAAAACTATTACAAAGAATCAAGTTTAATTTGTCCAATGATCTTCATGAAAGTTTTTATTATATCCCTCTTGAATATCTATCACTTTGGGACTAGTTTCGTATGTTGCTTTTGGTAAGCTCAAACAAATTTAAGTGAAGAACATGAGCATAAAAAATTTCTTCTCTCAAAATAATATAAGTGAAGCATGAGAGAGTTTCTTCAAAAATTTACTAACTTTCAAATAAATTTAAGTGAAGCATGAGAGCATTTCTTCAAAAATATTAAAGCACACCATGCTCAAAAAGATATAAGTGAAGCACTAGAGCAATTCCATAGCTCAAAAAAAAAGTGAAGCACATAGAGCAATTCTATCAAATCATAGCATAATTTTGGCTCTCTCAAATAGGTGTGTCCAGTAAGGATAGATAACACACTTTCAATATTTGTAACACCCTGGTTTTTGGCCCTTTTTTCTTTTGATTTATTTGGGTTTTGCTCTGATTTTCTTTTTGGAGTGGATCTGTGGACTTGAAACCTAGGAGATCACCATCATTTCTTCTCTGAAGTGGCTCATCATTCTCAAATATTTCCCAAGATCAGGTCACTTCATTTCTAGACCAACCCCAAAATTCTTTTTCTTGGAATATTCCTTTTTCTATTAAAGGAATAACCCTATTTGCCCTAGGTTGTGAAGCAACCGATATTTCCGTCACTCCCAAAATTCCCAAATGATTCTCATAAATTGTTTGGATCATATATGCCCCAAATATGTCCAAACCGTCCTTGTCGAGTTCAAAAATAATTCCTCAATATTCATTCTTCATTTCTGTCCAGAGTGGTCTTCTGTGAAGGAAGTGCCACCTATCTTTTCTTGATTGCTCCCAAACTTTTTGGGAATGCTCTTACATCCAAATTATTGCTTCATACCAAAATTTGGCTCCATTTGCCTAGTGAATCTTCCTCAGCAATTTTTCAAATTTTCTGACAGATGGAAGCCTTGTTGAAGGAAGTACTAGCTAGGGTTACCCAAATGAGTTGGAAGTTTGCACACACCTTCATGTGCTCATATCATCACTCTCCACCAATTTTCTGCCTCATCCAATGATCTATGTGAGCACAAGATCAAATCTTTGCTTCTGTCAATGTTTTCAGATTGTGAAGCAAGTATAATTTATATTGATTCATTATTGCTGAAAGTTTACCAGATCATTCTCCTAGCCATATAACTTCTCTCCACCAAATTTTGGATCACTTCATCTAGCCAATATTCCTATATTATTTTCTCAAGTTTCTGGACAAAGAGGATCATTGTGAAGCAAGTACTATTTTGGCAAGTCCAATTGGTATGAAACTTTTACAGCATCTTCATATGTCCAAAACATTCTGCCTTGCCAAATTTCATCACAATCCAATGATCTATGTGAGTGCCCCATCCTGATCTAGTTTCTGGACCAAAATTGCAGTTGCAAAGCAACTAAGTTAATTTGTGGTCCATTTCTTGTCTAATTGCACAGGATGATAGTCCTTCCTAACCTAAACTCCCCAGACATCAAATTTGGCCTTTAGCCCTTCTCTGTTGAGCACAGCATTGCAGCCAATTTTGCTACAACAAACTTGCATCGAGGCCTCACTTCTCTACAGTGCTTCTTTTCTTGATCTTTCACTTCTAGGCTACCTTGGGGAGCAAGGACTAGACACCAGACAAGGTTTGCCAGCCCCTCATGTCCTCTCCTTGCCATGAAAGGCGGTGACCACGCGGTTTGGCACCTGTGCACGCGCTCTGTAGGTCGGGGATGCGTCCAACGCTCTGTCCAGCTCGAGGCTTCCCCGCGCCATCGCCGTCGCTCTCGAACTCTCTCCTCTCCTGTAGCTCCCTCGTCGGCGCTAGCCACCGCGTGCACGCGGGTGCACAGTGCCTGATAGCCTCTGTCCGCATTCGTCTCTTCCTCCCCGTGCTCCTGGCGACGCCCTCTGCCCCATGAACCTCCCCTGTTCCACTCCTGTCACCTACCGCCGAGCACGCTTGCGTGCCCACGCATCCGTGGCTCCAGCCACGTGTCCGCGGTGGCAGCCAGCGTGGCACCCCCTCCCCTCGACTATTTAAGTCGTCCCGACCTTGTTTCTCTTCGCGATCGCACTCGCCATCCTCCTCCCGTCCCGCCCATCCACTCCACTGAGTCCCGGAGTTCCTCCTCGACCGCCATCGCCACCATGGCCGCCGCGGCCCTCCTCCTAAATTCCGTCGAGTCCGAGCCTCCCTCTCCTTCTAACCTCCACTAGAGATCTCCACCACCACCACGGAGCCATCCCAGCACTCCTCCTCCTCCTCCAGTGGCCTCTTGCCGCGAGCTCACCGGCGCCTGAAGCTCATGTCCACCGGTGTCGAGCCCATTGTCGTCTCGGTCCACCTCACCAACCGTGGATGGGACGAATGGATGCAGCTAGATCCCCTGATCATGCCGGTGTGCCGTACGCCCCGGGAGGTGGCCTACATCGCCGGCGGTCGTCATTGGGGTGGGCTCCTCCCTCGGCCAGAAGCGGGTAGGCGCGGGAGGAAGAAGAAGCCCAGGCCAGGTGGGCCCCACCCCGACGGACCCCACCAGTCAGCCACCCAGGCGCTGACCTGGCCGCTGACCTGGAGTAAGTGGAAATGTATGCCCCCGGAGTACGCTATCGCTTACTGAAAACGTCTTCAGCCGTGGCTACGGCCAAGTATGCACTTTCCTTTGCCTGAAAGCGTATTTTCAGAAAGTGCATTTTCAGTTTAACCACTCAGGGGCCTGTTTGTGGATATATTTTTACAGATTGGTCCCTGGCACTTCTCTGATCATATCTTTTTGCTCATAACTCCGATTCAGGTGATTCCAAAGCCCACTTCTTCATCTCGTCAAGCCCGTTCCGATGGTATCATTTTCAACATGTGATAACATTATAAAAATGACCATTATGCCCTTGCCCTTATTCAGCCCCCTCCGAGAGAGAACGTTTTCCGGTGATTCTTTCCGCGAGCTTCTGGCACTTCCTCCCGGTGAATCCATCCACCCCAGGCAAGCCTCACCCTCCATTTGCATGACTACAATGCAATATCATGGTTTATTTATTTGAACTTATTTAAAATATTGCATTAGCTATGTATGATTTGTTCATGGCATTTCTTGGAGTTGCTTTGATCTTGCTATTGCCATGATGTTGTTTGGATTGCTAGGACTAATGCTTGCAGATGATGGGTGACATGTGGCCATTGGATTATTAGTGGCTTGTATTATTTTCATCATGCTGGTATCTGATATTATGCTTTGGAGTATTACTTTGGATATGATGCTATCATGTTGATCTATGGTTAGCTATCTTGCTCTTGTTATTGGATTAGTAGCATCATTATATTTGGGTTCATCATGGTAGTAGCGATATGCTATCCTCGGAGTATTTCGATATGACTATATTATGCTTTGGATCTATTGTTGGATATTGCTATAACTTGGATCATAGGTTGATAAGACATTAGAGCATCAGTTATCACAGATCTATCTTGGGGATAAATTCTGTCATTTCGTTGGTCAGGTGCCACCGAACCGGGCTTTTCCAGTGCAACCACATTTGCCTTTATGGGAAGGCCCTAATGCGGTCTATTGTCATGCCTCTCGCCGGTACCTCCAACGAGGGAAGGTTATGTGTGTGCGCTACCCTGATTAGGTAGGCGGCCATAAGCCTTGTGTGCATGTAGTGTGTAGGGCCCTTTGTCCCTGTTTGGGACCGTTTTTGTTTTGCCATGACGGTAGTTGTTGGACGTCCAGAGTGGCATCAGGGCCACCCATGACTGAGCCCAAAGGGGAGTTGGTCGGAGTGGCCGGGAGAGTGTCATGCAGTA
This sequence comes from Thinopyrum elongatum, assembly GCA_011799875.1. Classification (NCBI taxonomy): domain Eukaryota; kingdom Viridiplantae; phylum Streptophyta; class Magnoliopsida; order Poales; family Poaceae; genus Thinopyrum; species Thinopyrum elongatum. Next base: position 365,646,285 of record CM022297.1, on the reverse strand, counting down.
GATCAGTTTTGTCGGAATGCTGTTGGTCCACCTGAATGGGAACTCGAGGCCATGGGTTATGTGATGTGGGTACAGTGTGCTAACCTCTGCAGAGTGTATTTAATCTATCGATAGCCGCGTCCTCGGTCATGGGCACAATTTGTACTAGGTCACACAATTCGATTAACACACACGATGACGGAATGACTTATTAGATGACTTATATGTTGATAATGTGAGCAGTAACAGTTTAGCAGGATGTCGATGATGATGTTGGGATGATCTTGAGGATGATCATTCAGGTTGTGATGTGGTCACGCGGTGATCACGTGGAGGTATTGATCATGAGGTGATCGAGGTGATTTATTGCTTGGACGGATAGCCAAGAGTGAGATGGTTCTTGAGATGGTGGTTCAGCAGTAATTCTAGTAGTATCATATCATGCTTAATAATTATTTCCACATCATAGTAGTTGTTAATTACTTAATCTGTTAAATGCTATGCTGTTGTCTTGCCTTGATGCTTTTGGTTGTTGTGAGCTTGCAAGTACATTCAATGTACTGACCTGGTGTGTCATGCCAGATTGCAGGTGATGTCGTTATTGATTGTTTGTCGAGGTTTCCGTTCGTGCGAGTTAGATCGTGTCCCAGCCAGAGTCCCTGCAGAGTGGAGTTCACCACCGTCGTTGTTGTTCCGCTGCTCGAAGTTATTCCACTGCTACGAGTTGTTCCGCTGCTAGCATAGAGCTACCTTAGCAGGCGTAGTGTCGCCGTGCTGATGTGATCTTTTGTAACATCAGACCCTTGTACCATTATCCTTTGTAATAAGAGCTGATTTGTTCTATGCTGAGCAGTGCCGTATTCCAGAAGACTTGATCTCTGGGCTGGAATGCGGGGTGTTCCGGTTCCTCTGAGCCGGGGTGCCACAATATTATTGCAAACATATTCATCATGATGCTTAAATAAATTTTCAAGATCATAAGAATCATTATCACCCCAATCATGATCATTGCAATAAGTAGTGGACATAACAAAACAAGCATCCCCAAGCTTGGGGTTTGCATATCACTAACACAATTGACATTAATAGAATTTATAATAACATCATTGTGATCATGCTTATCATTCAAGGAGCTATCATGAATCACTTTATAAATTTCTTCGTTTAACACTTCATCACAATTTTCAGATTCATGAATCTCAAGCAAAACTTCATAAAGATAATCTAGTGAACTCAATTCACTATCAATTGGTTCATCATAATTGGATCTTTTGAAAAGATTAGCAAGTGGATGAGGATCCATATCAATAGATTTTTAGCAAGTAAAGATGCAAGCAAATATAAGACACATGGCAACACAAGCAAAGAGGCAAACAAGAAAAAGGCAAACAAAAAGAAGGCGAATAAAAAGGCAATTTTTTGTGAAGTGGAGGAGATGAAAATGAGAGGCAAATGGAAAATAATGTAAATTGCAAGGAGATGAGATTTATGATTAGGAACCTGATAGATGTTGATGATGTCTCCCAGGCAACGGTGCCAGAAATTCCTTTTGATGTCGCTTGAAACTGCGTCGGTATTTCCCCAAAGACGAAGGCATGATGCAGTACAACTACGGTAGGTATTTCCCTCAGTTGTGAAACCAAGGTATCAATCCAGTAGGAGAACCAAGCAACACTATGTAAACGGTACCTGCACACAAAGAACAAATACTTGCAACCCGACACGTATGAGGGGTTGTCAATCCCTCCTCGGGTAACGGCGCCAGAAATTGTCAAGTTGACGGGATATTTTTTTTCTTAGATTAGATAAATAGCTCTAGATAAAATGCAAAATAAAATAAGTATTAAAAAAGTGCAGCAAGGTGTTTTTGGGTTTTTCGAATAATAGATCTAAAAACAAATGCGAATAGAAATAGATCTCAAAGCAAATATGATACAGAATAGGCCCAGAGGCCGTAGATTTCACTAGTGACTTCTCGAGAAATAGCACACGGTGGGTAAACAAATTACTGTTGGGAAATTGATAGAAGATCGAATAATTATGACGATATCCAAGGCAATGATCAATATATAGGCATCACGTCCAAGATTAGTAGACCTACTCCTGCCTGCATCTACTACTATTACTCCACACATCGACCGCTATCCGGCATGCATCTAGCGTATTAAGTTCATCAAAAAATGGAGTAATGCAATAAGAACGATGACATGATGTAGACAAGATCTATTCATGTAGGAATAGCCCCCATCTTGTTCTCCTTAGTAGCAACGATACATGCGTCTCTTGCTGCCCCTTCTATCACTGGGAAAGAACACCGCAAGATCGAACTCATCACAAAGCACCTCTTCCTATGGCAAGAAAAATCAATCTAGTTGGCCTAACTAAACCAAAGATTCGAAGAAGAAATACGAGGCTATAAATAATCATGCATATAAGAGATCAAAGAAGACTCAAATAATATTCATGGATATAGATCTGAACATAAACTCAAAGTTCATCGGATCCCAACAAACACACCGCAAAAAGAGTTACATCATATAGATCTCCAAGAGACCATTGTATTGAGAATCAAAAGAGAGAGATGAAGCCATCTAGCTACTGCCTACGGACCCGTAGGTCTATGGTGGACTACTCATGCATCATCGGAGAGGCACCAATGAGGATGATGAACCCCTCTGTGATGGTGTTACATTGGATCTCGTGGTTGATCTGGAACTTGCGGCGACTGGAATTGTGTTTCGTCGACTCCCCTAGGGTTTCTAGAATATTTGGGAATTTATAGGGCAAAGAGGCGGTGCAGGGGGGCTCGGTGGGGGGCACGACCCCCTGGGCGCGGCTGGGCTCCTGGGCGCGCCGTGGTGGGTTGTGCTCCCCACGGGCCTCCCCTCTGGTACTTCTTTGGCCACTGGATGTCTTCTGGTCCATAAAAAATCTCCAAAAAGTTTCGCTGTGTTTGGACTCCGTTTGGTACTGATATTCTGCAAAGTAAAAAAACAAGCAAACAATAGCAACTGGCACTGGGCACTATGCCAATAGGTTAGTCCCAAAAAATGATATAAAGTTGCTATAAAATGATTGTAAAACATCCAACAATGATAATATAACAGCATGGAACAATCAAAAATTATAGATACGTTGGAGACGTATCATGCCACGATGGAATTTCTGAATTTGGTGCCACGACAACGTTTTCGGAAATGGTCCCCACGGCAACATTTTCTGGAATTGCTGCCATGGCAACATTTTTGAAACAGTTGCCAGCACAACGAAATATTGGCCGTCACGATGCTTCAACAGAAGATTGAAGATGATCACGATGGATTCCCAGCACCTAGGGCAATACCATATCATGCTTTTATGAATTGCCTGAGATGTTTATCTCTTTGTTGTTTGCACACTTTGATTGCACAGTAGTCAATTATTAGGGTGATCTCTCACAGTAAATATCAAGTTAAAAGGTGCTCTTCCTAGTGTTGCAACCGTCTACAACATTCTAGCATCACGGAGTAGGTAATGTCCACATGAATACAAGCGTGGTGAGAGGTGTAAGACGGATATGGTCAGACCATGTCTGCAAATAGCACTCGGATGTCTTGAAGTTTTGGCAGAATTGTTCTGAGCTCGGAGCACAAAGCATCAAAAGTTGAACATGAATCATATGGAGATATGACCGGCAAAAGATTGCCACCAGTGAAAATTCCCATCATCAGTGATGTCCACATCAATGACTAAAAACTAGATTTGGATCTTGAATCACTTAATATGAATTATGAGAGATATTGATTTGAGTGGGAGAACAATTATGTATTAATTTAGTTTAATCACTAATGCGAATTAATTATGAACAATGTCTATGTGTAGTTTGCATTATAGTTGTGGAACTATGGCTCACGGTTCCACCCTTGCTGTTGAAATTGATTGACTGTTGTTTATCTGGTTGAATCTTTTACGATTGAGAGGATTGTCCTCCTAGAGTTCCAAAAAGGATTTTATCCTACTGCATGTTTGCAATGCTCTCCTGCTAATGCTATCGAAGACGAGACTTATGTCTTTCGATCCAAAAGGCCAAGAATTACATAACAGTCTACTTGCTTCTGAGAAACCCGAACTTCAAAATGTTTGGGATAGTTATGTGATATTCTTGGAACTGAAAATTGTTTTTAGAAACTAACAAAGGTTAAAAGATATATGATATCTAAAGAAATGTTTTGTTTGCAAGTTCTAGTGAAGCGTTCAACTATGTTTGAGACTAAAATGTGTAATGTCCGAAAGAACACCAGTCATGAGTTGATGCTGAGAACTTAAAGAGAAAGAACAAAACCGAAGGATGTAATGAGACTTACACACCTAGGGAAGTTCGGGGCTCACGCCACTCTTAAAAAGTTAGATGATTCTCCTGTTGAGCGGGAGAAATATTGAAAGTAAAACTATAGGAAGTTTAGACGCGAAAAGAAAATAAGACTGGAATGTTCAGCTCAGATATGAATGTCATACAAGTTATAATATGTAGAGAAAGTAGATCAAGTACAGTGTGATTCGTGAGAATTGTGATTAAAATGTTAAACACTAAATTCTTCAGGAATTGTGGTTAAAAGTTGATCATAAGGATAGCGACTCGATTGCATGTTGTTGCGAATCGATGCAAGAATTACTACGGCCTAATGAACAACAAATTTATGAGGATAAAATATGTGTTGAAAATTTTATAAAAGTCTGATAATTTTTCATCAACATATTACCTCTGAATATATTGTCATAATTCATTTTAGAGTTTTAGACACTCTAGCCCATTGCATAGAAGTTGCAAGGAGGTTGTTCATAAGAGAACAATAGTTGTTCGATGCAATGAACAAAAGGCAGTATTCCTATTGTGAATAGGATATAAGTTATGAATATTGATGATAGAATTGAACATCCATAACATACTAAATGTCGCAATACTTAAAGAATACCACATATGTGTGGCATTGCATTTAGTCACATTGGAGAAACCCGCATGGTGAAATTTCATAGTGATGGATTTTGGAATCATGCGATTACGAATCATCTGACACTTGCAGCTTTCGTCCAAATAGTGAAGTAAACTAAAATACCGTTCAAAGGCCATAAAGAGCGAGAAACAAAATAATTGGAAATATGCATATTGACGTATGTAGTCCAATAAGTTTTGTTGCAAGCAGTGGATTTATCTATCTTCAAGGGTGACTCGAGTAGATATTTATATTTACTAATTGATACAAAAATCTGGATCTTTTGAAATGTTTCAAAAGATTTTCAGAATGAAATAGGAATTATTGTAACAAGAAAATTATGTTTCTACAATTGGATTGTAGAAAAAAATATTTGAGTTACAAATTTAGCGACTATTTGATGAGTTGTGAAAAAATATTTTATAGCTTGCACCTCCTAGAAATGCTACTAAGAGTAGAGTGTTTTGAGTAGATGTAATCAAACTATGTATGACATGGTGCGATCAAAGATGACATTAATTAGTTCTCCAATATAATTTGTAATGCGATGCTTTAGAGACTGTGGCTTTTACACTGAAAAGGAGCGCCATCAAATCAGTAAGATAAGTGATATTTTGTAAGTTATCCCAAACGGTTGGGTATTCCTCTATCACTATGCTGAGGCAAAGTGTTTTGCCACAGAGTGCGGAAATTTTGAAGAAAATGTTTTCTGCAAAAGAGTAAGTGGGAGTATAGTGCAAATCGATGAGATTGCAGAATCTTCGTGATCAGTTCAAAGAAAAGAAATGCTAGAAGTGGTTCTAAAATTTCTTACCGCGACTGATACTAAAGCTTGTTCATAAGATATGGAGACTTTGGTCAAATATGCAGTTGAACTATATAGGTTGGAAAATTTGTACAGACCTTCAGGGTATGCAAACGAAGTATTGTTGAAACAAACAATGAACCTGTAATACATGGATAAGCTTTAATGGGCCCCGACTACGGAATTGGCAATACGGCAAAATAATCCGAGATAGCATCCATACACATAATTCAAGTTTAGAACTTGATGGACCCTCTGAAAGACTTAAAGTCTAAAATGCAGTGATGGATCTATAGATTGACAAAGATTAAAAATGTTTTATAATGCTTGACTTGTGTAAGTGCATCAAGTGTCCCTTAGTGGTTTTGGAGTATTGACGACAAATAGGTTGATGAACTAATGAGTTTGTGAGTATACACAGGAGACAGAGTCCCAGAAGATTTGGTTTAACACATGGAAGACGACCCCTAAAAATGTATTTCTTCAAGTGAAGAAATTGGCGATGAAATTGGTATGGCCTTTGAAGAAATTGATGTGAAGACTTTGAAGCTTGAAGACTTGTTTTCATAGTTTCCTCTCTTCTTCTTTGAGTCATAGGAAAAAACATACTGTTAAAGGGGGTCTAGGTGAAACATTTTTCACATTTCCAAAGTGATGCTCAAACCAATTCAAACCTATACACAAAAGCCGCTTCGAGTGAAGCCTTTGGAAATCTCCAGTACAGCTGACGCAATTGCTAGCGATAGTGACGAAGTTCATCTTGTCGCTGACGAATTTGGTCACGCTGAGGAGTTAGGAGTTCGCTAGTGCTATCTGCCTATCGTGAGGAAATTGAATGCCCTGATGAATTTTAGATTTCAAATTCTAACCGTTGCTGCATCGTGTGCCAGCTGTCGAGTGGATCCTTATCCTGACAACGGTCGAATCAGAGAAGGGCATTTATGACATTCCATGTCGGGTTGCCCCTGGCTATAAATAGCATCCCCCCCACAACCACTAGCTGGTTGGCTGCTCTGAGAGAACTTGACACTTGTCATAAGAGAGCATCCCATCCTCCGACGACTTTGAGAGAATCCTAAGTGAGGAAAAACCCAGAGCCAAAGTGATTGAGCATCACTAAAGAGATTGATCTGTTTGATCTGATGCCTGTTACCTTTGAAGACTGTCATTCTTCTAGACGGTTAGGTGTCAAGTTCTGAGTACACCAAGAGTCATTGTGGTGTGCCGGTGAACAAGTATGTGAAGGTTTTGGAAGTCTACCTTGAAGACTTACCACGAGTGATTGGGCAAGGACTAAGTGACCTTAGCTCAAGAGGAATACAGTGAGGACTGTGTGTCCTCTGAGTTGCGACTCAACTGCCTCAACCAGACGTACAGTTGATGCAGCAACTAGAACTGGTCTACCAAATTCCATTGGAGAAAAGTCCACATTTCAACCCTGAACTAACCACTCGGTTTGATTTACAACCCTCATCTTTGAAACCGGTCGTATTGCACCCTCAACTTACCACGAAGTTCAAAAGACAACCCTTGTCTAGGTTTTAGACTGGTCAACCGGTTTTGACCAAAGTCAAAGCTGACTGCGCATGCCAACTCAGTAGCCAATGCCACCCAGGCGGCGACGGCGGGACTGGTGAGCGCTCGGGTGAGGTCTTGATATTTCTGAGATGCCTGGGTGGCATTGATTGCTGAGTTGGCGATGCCCAAACAACTTTGACTTTGGTCAAAACCGATTGACCAGCCCAAAACCAAGACAAGGGTTGTCTTTTGAACTTTGTGGTAAATTGAGGGTGCAATATGACCGGTTTCAAAGATGAGGGTTGTAAATCAAACTGAGTGGTTAGTTCGGGGTTGAAATGTGGACTTATCTCATTCCATTGTCTTCACCGAGCCTACCTGGTTTCAAATTCCCCAACCCTCTCTTACTTTATTCCGCTGCTGAAGAATTTGTGATCTATGGTCTGACGAATTTGAACTGAAAATTTCATCACGCTATGTTTATTTCCTCAGTTCATTTTCTTCATGCGTGTATGACTGTATGATTGCATGTTCTTCACTCTTATGTATCCTGATTGCATGTACTCTGATTCTGTAATGACTTAGTTTCCCTTGTGTTTCTATTTCTTCACTCTGGTCTTCGTCAGATTCTTCAGAGTTTGACGAATTTCGAAAAATCTCCCATTCACCCCCCTCTGGGAGTAAACCTGCACTTTCAATTGGTATCAGAGCAAGGTACTCCCTTGTTTTGTGTGATTTTGGTTTAACCACCTGGAGTTTTAGTTATGTCGACCGCAGGTATGATCAAGGTTTTTGCTGCGTGCCCCATCTTCGATGGCACATACTATCCTTACTGGAAGAACAAGATGCGCATGCATCTTGAGGAAATTGACAACGACCTCTGGTTCATTGTTGAGAACGGCGTCCCCACTGTTACCCCAAGCATTAATGCTACTGACACGAAGATATTCAAGCAACTCGACTCTCAAGCGAAGAACATCATATGTGTACATCTCAACAAAGGACAGTATGGCCGTGTGAGTGCACTGGAAACATCAAAGATGATCTGGGATAGGCTGTCCAAGGTCAATGAGGGAGTTTCCACCCAACATGACTCTCAAGTTGATGTGCTTCGCCATCTCTTCAATCGCTTCAAGAGGCTTGATAATGAAAACGTTCAGCAAACTTTTGATCGCCTCACGGATATCTCCAATGAGCTACAAGCACTGGGTGCTACTGACATCACTGACCACGAGGTGGTGAAGAAATTGCTGAGGTCTCTTGACAGCTCCTTTGATACCTTGGCCCTGATGATACAAGCAAACTTTCGATCGCCTCACGGATATCTCCAATGAGCTACACGCACTGGGTGCTACTGACATCACTGACCACGAGGTGGTGAAGAAATTGCTGAGGTCTCTTGACAGCTCCTTTGATACCTTGGCCCTAATGATACAAGAGCGTCTTGATTACAAGTCACTTGATCCCGCTGATATTCTTGAGAGGCTCAACACTCATGAATTTCGGCAAGCTAAGAAGAGAGATATGTATGGTCCCAGCTACGGATGACCTCGCGCTCTCAAGGCAAAGGCTAAACCAAAGGCAATCTCTTTATCTGAAGAAGAAGGAGAAGAAGTTTCTGAATGCAGTACAAATGATGCTGAGGAAATTGGCCGAGAACTAGCTATGCTCGTGAGGAAGTTCCAGAAGTTCTCCAAAAGGAACCATTTTGGAAAGTCTTCAAAGTACGATTCAAAGAACACTCAAGCTTCTGCTCGCGTCTACGACAAAAGAACTTGCCACAAATGCAAGAAGGTAGGCCATTACATCGTCGATTGCCCCCACTAGAAAAAGGGGTCAAAGAAGAAAAGATCTAGCATGGATGATGATTCTGATGACAAGAAGAAGAAGAAGTCGTCAAAGTCTTCATCAAAGAAGAAAAGCACCTCCGGCAGAGCTCGCGCCTTCATTGGAAAGGAAATGGATTCTAAGGAAGCTGACGAATCTAAGGAGGAATCTGACTCTGGGGTTGCAAGCTTGGCCCTCGCTACGGAGTTTGTCAGCAAGTCCATCTTTGATCATGAAGAAAAGGGTGACTCCACCAACACTAAAGACTGTGCTGATAACTATGCTCCCACCTATTGCTTCATGGCAAGAGGTGCCAAGGTAACCTCCCGAGAAGCTTACTTTAATACTTCCAGTGATGATGACTCTGAATGTGAAGCAAAACCTAGCTACAAGAAACTTGTTAAAATTGCAACTGAACAACAAAATGCCATGGAAAAGATTCAAAAACTGCTAGACAAAAGTGATGATCTGTTAGATGAGGAAATGGATCACAGTGAAGGTTTGTCTGAGGATCTTAGACGCCTAAAGTCGCAATATGACAAACTTGAAAGTCGTCATGTGTCTCTCTCAGCCAAACACGAGAATTTGTCCTATGAATTTCTTCAAAGGAAGCAAGAGCTCCAGAAGATGAGAGCGTCTCATGATGATCTTCAAAAAGACAATGATTCATTGCTCGCTCAACAGATCAACGCTTCTTCGAAAGAATTTGTTGCTCCATGCTTAAAATGCCTTGAACGTGATAATGCAAATTCTTCAGCCGAATGTTCAAATGCTTCAACTGCTACTATTTCCTTTAAATATATCTGTGGTTTCAATCCCCTCATCTGAGGAAACAACAAGTGTTACTGACGAAAATGCAGGTCTGAAGGAATTGTACATCACATGCATGTACAAAAGCCTCAAAGGGCACCAAACTCTTTGTGATGTGCTCAAGAAGCAGATTCTCAACAGGAACCCTAGGAAAGAGGGTATTGCTTTTGAGAGAAAGCTGAATGTTGATGGTTTTTACTGGAAACCTGAGTAGTATCCCAAAATGACATGGGTTGCTGCAAAAGGACCACCAGTTGATCCATCCACTCTATCTGGCTTTAACTGTGATACTCTACATTCTTCTGATGAGTCATTTGACACCAACTATAAGCTATTCAAAAATAAGAATGGTGAAGTATTTGCTAAATTTGTTGGTACTAACTGCAGGAATGGTTCCCCTGTGAAGAAAATATGGGTGCCCAAATCTGTCCTTTAAAATCTCCAGGTAAACGTCATCATGACACCACCGAAGAAAAGGAACAACCCCAGGGCAAATTCTTCACCTGGACCAAAGTCGTCAAATGGATGCAAGCCAAATCATGCTCATACTAACACTTCAATGCAGGGAAACAGACAACAATCTGATGAATATGTGCATTATTCTTCAAATCACTATGTGCACAAAACTGCTAAGAATTTCTCTACATATTCTTATGAGTACTATGTCGGATTCGGGGCTTCGCAGACCCAAGAAAGATTCGAACTCTGGGGTGCATGTGAAGAACTCGATCTCCCCAGTCTGCCAACCCGTTGATCTCACAGCCTAGCTTGATGAACTGGAAGGAAAAGGGACACGACAGTTTACCCAGCTTTGGGCCACCTTGCAGTGTAATACCCTACTCCTGCTTTGTGGTGGATTGGCCTCGCGATGGGCTGAGGATGAACTAGTACAGGGGAAGAACTACCTCAGGAGGTCTGTTCTTGTGTGGGTGTGAGATGGTGAGGGTTCGGATGGCTCGATCCCCCCTCCATGGTGGTGGCTAGGCTATATTTATAGTGGCCTTGGTCCTCTTCCCCCAAAATAGAGGCGGGAAGGGATCCCACAATGGCCAAGTTTGAAGGGAGACAAATAGTACATCTTATCCTGATGAAAGGTGGTCTTCGCCTGCAAATCTTCTGGTCGTGACGTCATGGTGGGCTCGGCGATGACCTCTGTCCTGCCGTCCTGGCGGTCCTGGTCTTGTAGCACGGGAATGTAAACCTTTGGCTGATTCCTCGGGACTCTGCGCCTGCGCTTGCCCTCTTAGCACCAAAGAGGAAACCTGCTGTAGTGCGCCCGCTGGCACCCGCCTAGCCTTGGTCGTCATGGCTTGCGTCACCTTAAGCTCATGAGGTGAGCGCCTGCATAGAAATCTCCGCTCCTCAGGAGCCTGCCTTGGGAGGCCGCTCCCTCTGGAGGTCTTGGCGTCATCCGCCTCCTGAAGCTTGGCCCCTCATGAGGGTCTTTCTTGGTCGATGCCGAAGATGGGCCGTACCAGGCCGTTGATGGAGCCACGCCGTGGGCTGCAAGAATGCAAGTCTGGGTACCCTGGTTCCCAGAACACCGACAGTAGCCCCCGGGCCCAAGGCGGCTCGGACTTGGCTTCAAGGCGAAGCCAAAGGGCAAGGGCGAAGCGCCGCGGGCCCCAATCACCTGCGAACTAAGCCAACGCGTGGCGCTTGATGGGACGTGGGCGTCTCCACTTCCCCACGCAGCCTCGGCAACCGTCCCGGGCTGACAAAAGGGCTGGCGCTTACCGCTGAGCCTTCATTGCCTTCCCTTCATCTTGCTCTAGATCCCCTTTTCTCCCTGTTGAGAGCGCCTCCAGATCTGTCGAACCTTTTCCCCGAGCTCTCCACCGATGGTGACCGAGAAGGCGAAGCCCGCCGCTCGTTTCGCGCATTCCGCCTCCTCGCTCGAGCCGGCCCTCAGCGTGTCCACCATCACCGAGGTGAAGCACCTCGCCGCTGTGCTCCCTCAGACGGCGAGTAATGATAATGAGGGGAGGAAGACAGCGCTTTGGGTCGGCTGCACCAAGCAGGACAGCTTGGCGAGGACCTTCTACCCCTTCTTCCTTCACAGCGTCTTCGCGGGGCTCATCCCTCCTTTCTCCAGTTTCTTCTTCACCGTCCTCGACAATTACCAGATCCACGCCCTTCATCTCCATCCCAACTCCATCCTCCTCCTGTCGATCTTTGCCTTTTACTGCGAGGCGTTCGTGGGGGTGGCGCCCTCCGTCGCGCTGCTCCGCCACTTCTTCTACCTCCGGATGCGCAACTCAACCCAGTGCTCCGGGTGCGTCTGCCTCGTTGCGTCCCATGGCAGCAACGCGCTCTCGAGGGCCGGGAAGAAGGTGGAGGACTTCTGGCGCAAGTGGATCTTCATGGACGCTAAGCGTCTCCATGCTCGGCTGGAGCTGCCGACCGCGATGCCGGCGAAGCTGGACCGGTGGGCTCACAAGAAGCTCACCGATCCCCGGGCGGCGCCGGTCCTGAAGAAGATGACAGCGGATCTGGAGGCGGAGAAGCTGACGGGGGCCATGCTCGTCAAGGAATTCCTGATGCAGCGCCTGGCCCCGCTCCAGGCGCACTCGCGCTCCTTGTGGAATCTCAAGGGCGCGGAAGACGACCTCCGGCTATGCCCGGAAAGCTTGACGGACGACAACCTGAGCAAGGCCTTGTGCACCTTGCTTGAGAAGGACCTGGGCGGCCTCTCGGAGGCCTACCTCCCGCTGTACCACCGCGACAACGGGGCGGAGGTGGCCGATGCCATGCCTGTCTTCAACGAGCTGGGGCTTGTGCCGCCCAAGCTCCCCAACTCCCCGGTGCCGGTGTCCTCCGGCGAGAGCTCTGAGGAGGAGGGGGAGGACTCGGAGGCGACCATGGAGGAGGTGGGGGAGACTTCTCCTCCATTGCAGAGCGAGCTCCTCCACGATCTCTCCGACGACGATGACGCCGGCGAGCACTTGGTTGAAGGGTCCCCGCACTCCACTGGGTTGTCACGAGGTCCGGGGGCGCCCCTCTGCGGAGGCTGAAGTGAGGGACCCCGAAGAAGGGCGAGGCGGTGTCGCCGCCCAGGGACGATGCCCCCGCCTTGTCGCCCGTCGCCGCCACTCCGGAGCCAGTCGCCATGCACTCAGCCGATCCTGAGGGCGCAGCGAAGCCCGTGCTCAAGAATTCCGGGGGCGCCGCGCTCCTAGCCAAGAAGAGGGCGATCGTTGCTGCTGATGAGTAAGTATTTTACCTTGTTTTTGCTATCCATCCTTGATGCCGTGCTCACGATATTCTCCTCCTGGTGGCAAAGCTGAAGCCGGTGGTGAAGAGGAAGAAGGAGGAGGTCAGGGCCTCTGAGGCCACGCGACCTGCCGTGGCCGCGGTGACCCCAGCACTTGCGGAAGAGGCCGCCTCGCGTTCGCTCGCGACGGAGCGAGTCTCTCGAAGCCCGGTGGCCAAGCCTCAGGAGGAGACCGCCTCCGCGGCCAAGCGGACTCTGGGGGCGCCTGTCTCCGGCGCACCCGCGGGGGGTTTGAGGGCTCTGGAGCCCCCCTGTCGCCCTTGCTGCTATAGCGGCGCCAGTCCAGGCGCTGGTGCCACCTCCTCCCCAAGTCCTCACGCTGGCAGACCATGGCTGCTCTGCCATGCCCAGCGCTTTGGAGGAGGCCTTCGCCGCGCTGGACCAGCTCCGGACTGATCTTCAGGGCGCCGACCGATGCGTGGTGACCGGACTCAAAGTGGCTCCAGGCCGACTCGTCCATCAGGGCGGCCTGGGGCCAGGCCGAGGCTGTCGTCGCAGAGGGCAGGAAGGAGGCTGGCGAGGCCACAGTGGCTCACGACGTAGCGCTGACCGACGCAGCGTCTGCCAAGGAGCGCTGCTGCACGGTGGAGGCCGAGCTGAAGGCCCTCCGCGATGAGCAGGCCGCCCGCACCCGTCAGCTTGAGGAGCAGGAGGACAATCTCAAGGCCCGGGAAGCTGCGCTCGCCGACCGAGACGCCGAGCTGGAGCAGGCAGCCCAGAAACAGGCCGCGGAGCGGAGCCGCCTGGCGAAGCTAAAAGAAGAGACAGAGACGGCCCAGGCGTCCCACACAAAGCTTGTCTCCGAGGAGAAAGCCCGGCTGGAGGCTAGGGAGAAGTCCCTCGCCGCAGCTGAGAAGGCGGCTGCCGCGGGGCGCGACGCCTTCACCTCCCTTGAGCTGAGGTCCCGCACGGCGCTGCAAACCCTTTATGGGGAAGGGTACGAGGAGCCACTGGCGACTCCGGAGGAGGGCCCGCCGGGCTGCTCCCCAAGCTTGCTGCGGCGCTCGAGGGCATCGTCATCGGAGTGGGCACCATGGTGGAGGGGGAGACTAGTGCGCTTTTTACCTCGGCTACGACGCGAGTCTTCAGCCACCTCTACCTTCGGGACCCAAGCTTCGACCTTGGTGCGCTGCTCGAACCTGTGGCCCCTGAGCTCCACGATGCTGCCGCCGGGGTGGTGGGAAAGCAAGTGGAGGCCCTGCTGCAGAAGTTCTTCTGCGTCGACCCCACAACCGGGGCCAGTGGCAAAGATGGCGGCGACGTTGTCGATGACGGGCCCCTCCAGGCGAGCGACGGCGGCGTCCAAGGCCGAAGAAGAGGTTCGAAGGTGGCGCTTCCTCCTGTTTTAACCCTGCGACATTTACCATGCCTCGTGGAGGCATGAGAACTTCTGCTTTGAGTTTAAGAGACAATATATTTTGTAATAATTTGCTAGGATTTCACGATTTCCTTCTCATTTGCTTTAGTATTCTGCGTCGGTAGGGCCCGGCCCCACGCATACCTCAGCCGCCGTTGGGGCATCCGGATCACTAGGATGAGACCAAGGGGTGAGGGGCTACGTGACCAGTGAGGCCCCTGAGTCGCGATGCTCTGGGGTCCCCTTTGACGTACGAAAAGCCCTCAGGAGGGAGACGCGAGTGTCATTTTTGGCATTCTGCGTCGGCAGGGCCAAGCCCCGCGCATACCTCAGTCACCGTTGGGGCGTCTGGATCACCAGGACGAGACCAAGGGGTGAGGGGCTACGTGACCAGTGAGGCCCCTGAGTCGCGATGCTCAGGGGTCCCCCTTGACGTACGAACAACTCTCCATACCTTTCCTCGCCGGGCTTTCGCTCGGGAGGGACGCGAGAAGACCAGGTCCTGTGGCACCCCGATAGAGGGCCAACGCAAGCCAGCCCCAGGATAAGACCTAGCGCACGTCAAAGACATGATACAACAATTCCAAGCACAAAATGGCTTTATTAAATAGAATGGAGTATTACAATACTGTTGCTTACAACAATATTACATAGCTCCAAGGCTAACTAAGATGACAGCGAAGGTCTTGGTTCAGTGGCATCAACGTCTCTGGCTAGGCTCCATAACTCACAGGACTGGCTAGGTTACGATCTAGCACGACTGATCTTCTCCTGCAACTGGCCACGTGCAAGGCCAGGTGAGTACTTTGAATGTACTCGCAAGACAACCAAATACATAGCATCCAAACAAGCAGATGACAAAGCAAGCCCTATGCTAGGTAAGAAATTCATCCAAAACATGGCATAGAATTAACAGGAAAACATGAATCAAGCATGGCATAGCATACCTATCTAGCATTATTAATTACCATGTCATAGCAAGATTATCTGGCATGATTAAACTTCTAGCAGCATTGATCATCATGACATAATAGGGTTATCTAGCAAGATAACTACTGAAGTAGAGTACAGTAAAGTAAAGCATATAACCATATTCCAGATAATCTCGTGATCCAACTTGATCCTGATCCAAATCCAAGTCTTTCGGTCATCTGACCATCTCTTTCATAGCCATCCCATGGCTAACACACCATATTCCTGGCAACATCTAATGTCTATGCAGGGCAGGTTCTTTCACCATTATTATCATCATTATGGTTGATCACCTAGTGAGGTCTGGATGGGCTGTCCAATACCATGGACACGGCTATTCGAATAGATTTTACACTCTGCAGAGGTTGCGCACTTTACCCACACCATGGAGCACCTGACCTCATGATCCCATTCGGGTGGACCAGCGTTGCTCCAACGAAACCTGCCTAACCCGTGACTCCTCCATCGTACCACCAACAATCATACCCTCCCAGGGTCATGTCCTGGGTGGCCCCTGTGTCACTCTTGACACCTGCCACCGTCGTGGCCAACACACTGTCCCAAATGGGGACTCCCGGGCTAAACATACAACTGGGCTCACAAGGTTATCGCCGCCTACCTGATCAGGGCAGCACGCACGCATAACCTTCCCTAGTTGGTGGTACTGGTGAAAGAGCACAAAGCTAGACCAAGTCAAGGCCGTCCCATACCGGCAAATGTGGCTGCATGGATAAGCCCGGACAGGTGGCTCTAGATCAACCGACTAAGTTTGGTTATGTATTCAATTCAACATCTCCATCATCCCACCATTACCTCAACAATTATAAGTGTGAACAGCCACTCAACATCAGCATAGCAGAATCATAACAATGTTGACAAACATGGCACGAGATCAAATCATGGTACTATCATGATAATGGTATTCAAAATATGGTTACTAACATGGCAAGATATGGCATGAAAACAAGTCATGATATTATATGATAAATGTCACTAGCATCTGGTACAGATGAAATAACAGCACTATGTTGGTGCAGACTAACAGGCGATACAGATGTGCTACGATGAACACACATGATGCAAGCAAAGTCATCACGCAAGTCCGGAGCTCATGATAAGAGGTTGGCTTGCCTGGGGTAGAGGAATACGCCGGGTGGAAGTGCGAGAAAACTCCGGGAAGATTTGCCGGAAAAGTTTCCCTCTCGGAGGGGCTGATCGAAGGGCAAGGGCAAAGTGGTCATTTTCACAGTGTGAAAACATTATGAAAATGATGCCATCGGAATGGGCTCGACGAACTGAAGACGTGGGCGCTGGTTTTACCTCAATCGGAGTTACGGTCGCGGAGAAACGTCCGTTCGTTCGTTAGGCGTAAAAACAGACAGAAACTTTCCATCTTGGGCCTTAACGAGTGAACGTTCACTATTTAATTAGTTCGGCCGCTGGCTGGAAAAAGAGAAAGCGCCTTCTGCGGTTTATGCTTTCACTTGGTCGAAAACGTATTTGCTGGAGTACGCTTTCACTTAAGTTCACGAGCCCGGCTAACAGTGACTTACACCTGGGCCCGGGTTGACTTCTCTCTCTCTCCAACTGACGTGCGGGCCCCGCCTCATATCTTTTCTCTCTCTTTCTTCCTTCTCTTCTTTCCCCCGTCTGAACAGAGGAGAGCGCCGCTGTGGCTCGGGCCTCGCCGGCTGCCGGTGCTCCTCCGCATGGCTGCTCCCTCCGATGAGTCAGGCGGCCTCGAGGCACCGTCCTGCGCCCGAAAGTGGTCGCCGGGGACCCGGGGACGCTCGAGGGAGGGGTGGCCACAACGGCAGAAGGGGTGGCCGCGGGCGTGGATGATTCCACCCCGGCGAGACCGCTCCGGCCAGAACAAGGACGACGGAGGCATCAGGGGCTGCTGGGGATGCCGAGGATGTGGACGGAGAGGTGGGGGAGTGGCCAGGGAGCCGGATTCGCTCGAGGTGAATCGAAGTAGAGCTTCGGCCATTGGAGAAGGCCGGGAGCGACTCGAGCTTGAGGGGAGGGAGTTGGGGCTGCTGGTGATCAAGGAGGGCTCGGGGCACGCCTTATATAGCCGCGAGAAGGGGCTCCGGACGCCGGGAGAAGCTCCGAGAGAACGGCACCGTGGCGGCGATCCAGCGGAGCACCGAGGTCGACAGAAGCTGCCATGGGCTACGGGACGAGGGGGAGATGACTCCAGGAGGTCCACGCGTGCGGTGGCCAGCTCGCCGGAGCTGCCGGACAAGCTAGAGCACGCTGGAAGCGGCCTCCCGAAAGCTCCAGTGCACAGGGTGCCTACTGTACCTGCACTTGTCGTGGTCACCACGCGGCCATCGCCTTGCCACGTCCTACGTGATGACAAAACTTGTCTAGGAGGTTCTCCTTACATCGCTCGGTTGACCTGTGCGGCTGGATGACGCTGGAGAGCTCTGGTGTGACTAGAATTTGACCAACCAGTTTGCAGCAGCAAACTATTGACACATGCTACGGCCATCACAGTGCACCACTTGGCCTGATCTTTGGCATGGGTCAATCATCTACTAAGGTAGTCATCGTGACAAAATTTCAGCTCAAAAGGGCAAAGCTAGAGGGTACTTCCTTCACAAAGTGCCAGTCTGACCAGAACTGAAGATAATGATGCTGGAGTCAAATGGCTAGATGGATATGGCCCAAATTTGGTGGAGACCAATAATTTAGGCATATGGAGGCACTGTAAATTTCATACCATTTTCATAAATAGAAATGGTACTTCCTTCACAGTGCTTCAATCTGGACAGAAACTTAGATAATTCACTGAGGAAAATTGGCTAGATGAAATGGGCTGGTTTTTGGTATCCATGGGTGATATCTCATAATGAATCACCCTGCAAAGTTTCAGCCCAAGGAGATCAAGGAATCAAGCACTTCCTTTGCAAACTGAAAATCTGGACAGAATTTGCAAAGTGGTGTCGTGCTCAAAATTTAATGGGTGGAACTTGATATCTTGATGGAAATGGTGAATATATGGATAGGACAAGCTCCACAATTTATTTGGGATTTTTCCTAACTGCCAAAATGGTAGTTCCTTTGGAAAGGCCCCAAATTGAAATATTGGCTTAAAATAGGAAAATGCAATTTTCCTTATTTAATTATGGCCAATATTTTTATGAGAGCTCAATATGATCATAGAGAATATCTCCACAAGTTTTCATGAGCTTTGGGGATGAATATGTATTTTCCTGGATTTAATTCCTCCGAAAGGCAGAAAGAGGAATTAATTCTAGAGGGGAAATATGCATATAACTTAGCAAGATTTTTGCACATCCAGGGTTTATGAGTGAAGAATGATCTCTGGAAATTTTGGTAGGATCAACTGAGCAAGAAAAATGATAGCTCCTTTGTAAACACAAAGGCAGGATTTCAAGTTCCAATATTTTGGAACTAGGGTTTGAACGGGATTCGGGGTTTACAGACGGGAACTTGACTGGCACAAGAGCATGGAAATGCACTGAGGGGCTGAGGATTGTCTGGATTCACCTAGTCACTCACCAGATTCCAGAGGAAAAATTCAGGAGAGGAAAGCTAGGAAGGAATAACAGCATAAAAATCGATAACCCGATTTTTGGGGTGTTACAGGTCCGAGGGACCTAGTGAGGTGGCATACGCCAGGCGTGACCTGAGCGTAGCCCCCATGCCCAGCCCCCTCGCGTGACCCTTCCGAGGGGAAAACGGTGCGGTGAGGCCGAGCAGCGAGCCTGGCAGCTCTCCTGAGGTTACTGCGACCGCTGGGGTGCCCTCAGTTGTTTATTCACCAGCGCGGAGCATGGTGCTTCCGCTCTTGCACGGGCATAGCCGCTCCTCGACCATGTCGTCCGCCAGCGCGGAGCATGGGGCTTCCACTGGTGCGTGGGTGGGAGCTCCATCTGAGGGGAGACTCCGGGGCATGTACAGCCCCGTCCTGACACGTGGCTTGCACGACATGATTGGAGGAGGTGTGTATGGGCACTCGTGAGCCAGCGCGGGACTCACGAGGCCCTACCTCAAGGCGGGTTGCGCCTGAATTTTGGTTCGGGATATTGCGAGGGTCCTGCGAGATGGTCAGGTAGCCTGCGCCGAGTGAATCTCCGAAGGATATCGCATGAGAAGGCCAAACACCAATGACCCCAGGAGGTGACGTGAACGGGGCCGGCCCGCCAGACAGAGCTCAGCCGTTGGGTTTGTCGACGCTGCAGGGACGGACCCGAGCACGGACACCGTGCCCAGTCTTCTCATGTGAAAATCCTAAAGAAAGACAACCGGCGCGCGGCTCCCGCGGCGGCGAGGCACCGGGTCATGCGCCCTAACTCATCCGCTCTTGATTAGCTCATGCGAGAACAAGGCACCAAGGACCATGGGAGGTGACGTGCACGGGAGCTGGCCCGCGAGACAGAGCTCAGCCACTTGGATTTAGCGATGCTGCAGGGACGGACCCGAGCATAGACGCCGTGCCAGTCCTTAATGATGAGGCGGCCACGGGCGGTTTTGTGAGGGCGTACGACGTTCATGGCGGCGAAGCACCGGACAGGCAAATGATAAACATAAAGTAACTCAGGAGAAGGTAAGGCCAGTTCTGAAGTATGCGCAAAACGATACACGCCGCAGGGACGGACCCATATAGCTTGGGGATAATGCAGCCCGAGGGGCGCCCCCAACCGAACAAACCAAAAAAGGTCACCTGGCACCGTCACTGAAGAAGTGTTGGAGTAGCTGAAGACGCGAGCCGCAGAAGTCGCTCCTCACGAGGCGTCCGGCTCCTGAACCTCGTGAGGCTCCGGAGGCCAGGGGGCTCGCGAGGGTCCGTCACCTCCTCCATTTGGACCGCCTTGCGCCTGACCTCATTAGCCTCCAGGACGACCCGCATGCAGCACTGGTGCGCCGCCGCCGCGTTCGGCAAGCTGAAAGGCATGCGAACGTAGCTGTGAGGAGGGCCCTCACACCGGCCGACGCGGGACGGCCAGAAGAGCTCCTGAGACGTGGCTCTATTGAGCCCTAGGACATTGACGTAGACGCACAGCTCACTATCCTCGTCAGGGGAGGGAGCTGCGCCGGGTGGAGCGGGGCGACGCTCGCCTCGCATGGCCCTTGCCTTTTAAAGCTCCTCGATCGCCTTGGTGATGAACTCCTGAGCGCCTGGCGCCTGGCGCCCTGCGCTCTTCTCGCGGAAGCGCGCGTCGAACCACGCCTCCAGGTGGTGCCCGAACGCCTTCCTCGTGATGCTGGCCAGGTCTGAGGCCCTCCAGAGGAGAGCCCTCGAGCCCAACCTGAGAGGGGCGTCGGGCGCGCCTTCCTATGCGAGAGGGGAAGGTGCCCCATCTGTTGGCACGAGGCCTGAGGCGCGATCGTCGGACGCCCCATCCTCCTGAGATCCTCGGCGGAGCAGCTGCTTCTTCTTCTTGGGGGTGACCTCAGGGGCGTAGGCGGCGCCTTCGTCATCTGGGTTCTCGACCGCTGTAGCCTGGTAGGCGCGCTCGAGGGAGCACACCGCATCCTTCTCGTCGCAGGCGACCGTGATGATGCCGCCGCTTCCTGGCATCTTGAGGACATTGTAGCCGTGGTGAGTCGTGGCCATGAACTTGGCCAGGGCTGGATATTCGAGGATGGCGTTGTACGGGAGGTGGATGTGGGCGACGTCGAAGTCGATGAGCTAAGTGTGGTAGTTGTCGCGCTTGCCGAAGGTGACAGGGAGGCAGATCTGCCCGATGGGGATGGTGGAGCCATCGATCACCCCCGAGAAAGGCTTGGTAGGCTGAAGCTGGTCGTACGGCACCTGGAGCGTGTCGAACGCCTCGACGGAGAGGACATTGAGCCCCGCGCCACCATTGATCAGCGTCTTGGTGACGAGGACGTTGCTGATGGTGGGCGAGCAGAGCATCGGGAGCGCGGCGGTGGCCACACACTTGAGCTGGTCTGTAGAGTCGAAGGTGATAGCGTACTTGGACCACCTGAGCGGACACGACGCCATGAGCTTGGGGAGGGCCGCCTTCACCTCACGAGCGAACTGCTTGAAGATGCGATGGGAAGTGGGGGCCTGAGCACTGCCTAGGATGCAAGCAATGGCACGTGGCTCTTGGAAGCCCCCGGCCCCATCATCTTGGTGGTGGTCATCGTTCCTCCTTGGCGGTGGTGGCAGCGGAGGAAGGCCTGCATTACCCTGAGGACGGTCCTCACGAGGCTGATCCCTCCAGGGCCCTCGCGTGGCTGGCCCTGCCAGCAATCCTCTCGAGGCTGGTCGCGCCAGTCCTGGCGGGGGTCACGGTTGTCCTAGCGTCCCCCACCTCGGCCTCCTCCATGGCCGTAGCCGCGGTCGTTGCGCTCAGGGCGGCGGCCAAGGCGCCCGTCCCGGATGGCCCTGAGCTCTTGGCAGTCGTTGGTGTTCTGGCTGTGCACATTGTGGAAGGCGCAGAATGGGCGGCTGCCCTTAGAAGACTCGGAGTGGTCGCAGCCGCGCTTCATCTCTGGTTCGGCCGCAAGCACGGCCGGGCCTTTGCGCTTCACGTCCTTGGCCTTCTTGTCCTCTGGATCGGCCTCTGGGAGCTCAAGGAGGGAGAGGCGACCTTCCTCAGCCCTCGCGCATCTGGTTGCCATGTTGAACATCTCCAGAGCCGAGCACATGTCCTCGTGTATGGTGAGCTCCTCCTTCATCTTGACATCCGGGACGCCATCAGTGAACGCCGAAATGATGGCCTCGTCCGACACCTTGGGGATCTTAAGGCGAACGTTGGTGAAGCGCTGGATGTATTTATGCAAGGTCTCCCCTGGCTGCTGCTTGATGCGCCGCATGTCACCCGCAGCCGGGGCGCAGTCGCGAGTGCCCTGGAAGTTGGCGATGAAACGCTCTCGCATTTCATCCCATGAGGAGATCGATCCCGCGGGGAGGTTCAGGAGCCATGAGCGCGCGCCATCCTTGAGGGCCATGGGAAACTAGTTCGCCATGACCTTCTCGTCGCTGTTGGCCACCTCGATGCTTAGCTCGTAGAGCTGGAGGATCTCGGCAGGGTCGGGGGTGCTGTCATAGCGTGGAGGCAGGTCTGGCTTGAACTTCCCAGGCCAGACGATGCGGCGCAGCTCCGGGGTGAACGCACGGGAGCCCGCCGCCCTCACGGGAGCCCGCCGTAAAGGGGGGCCTGGTCTTGGCGCTCGCGCACTACCGCCTCGGGCAGCACACGATCTTGACGTGGCGGCGCTGGGAGCGCGCACGCCTCTCCTTGGGGCCGTTGCACCACTTGACAGCTTTCTTCGTCGCGCGCCGGCGCCCTGCACAACGGGTCACGCCGAGGAGCCTCACGCCTTGGCTCGAGGGCGGCATCTTGCCTGGGAGGTGGAGGAGGAGCACCGTGGACCATGTCGCCTGCAAGAGGCGGCGGGGGAGGCAGCGAGCGAGATGGTGCTAGGGTTTCTCCAGCGGCGCTGACAAGCTCGGCGATGCGGTCCAGCCAGTCCTCATAGAGGTCGTCGGTCGGGCGATAGCACAGGAGCTCGCGTGCCATGAGCAACACAGCCTGTGCGTTCGCCGGCCCGCGACGGGCATGGGAGGATGAAGCAGCCGCTGGAGTCAGCGACGGGGTGGCGGTGCGTCCGTCACGCTGCACAGAGGGCTGCAGCGACGAAGCTTGCTGCTCGTGGGCCGCGGGGCCGGTGGCAGCGTTTGCCGCAGGCGATGGGGAATGGCGGGGGGTGCCGTCGCCTGCAGGCGCTGTCTGGGCAACGCGGGCGGCGAGGGCAGCCCGGCGCTCAGCTCGAACTCGACAAGCGTCAGCCATGAGAGTGGTGGAACGGTGGCGAATCGACCGACAGAAGAGCGGCTCCGACGCACCCCTACCTGGCACGCCAAATGTCGGATTCGGGGCTCCGCAGGCCCAAGAAAGATTCGAACTCTGGGGTGCGTGCGAAGAACTCGATCTCCCCAGTCTGCCAACCCGTTGATCTCACGGCCTAGCTCGATGAACTGGAAGGAAAAGGGACACGGCAGTTTACCCAGGTTTGGGCCACCTTGCGGTGTAATACCCTACACTTCTTTGTGGTGGATTGGCCTCGCGATGGGCTGAGGATGAACTAGTATAGGGGAAGAACTACCTCGGTAGGTCTGTTCTTGTGTGGGTGTGAGCTGGTGAGGGTTCGGATGGCTCGATCCCCCCTCCTTGGTGGTGGCTAGGCTATATTTATAGTGGCCTTGGTCCTCTTCCCCCAAAATAGAGGCGGGAAGGGATCCCACAGTGGCCAAGTTTGAAGGGAGACAAATAGTACATCTTATCCTGACGAAAGGTGGTCTTCGCCTGCAAAGCTTCTGGTCGTGACGTCGTGGTGGGCTCGGCGATGACCTCCGTCTTGGCAGTCCTGGTCTTGTAGCACGTGAATGGAAACCTTTGGCTGATTCCTCGGGACTCTGCGCCTGCGCTTGCCCCCTTAGCACCAAAGAGGAAACCTGCTGTACTGCGCCCGCTGGTGCCCGCCTGGCCTTGGTCGTCATGGCTTGCGTCACCTTAAGCTCATGAGGTGAGTGCCTGCATAGAAATCTCCGCTCCTCAGGAGCCTGCCTTGGGAGGCCGCTCCCTCTGGAGGACTTGGCGTTGTCCGCCTCGCGAGGCTTGGCCCCTTGCGAGGGTCTTGCTTGGTCGATGCTAAAGATGGGCCATACCAGGCCGTTGATGGAGCCACGCCATGGGCCGCAGGCAGGCAAGTCTGGGTACCCTGGTTCCCAGAACTCCGACATACTATACTCCTCCTGTGAAGAGAAATGCACATTCTTCAATGCCTAAGTTCTCTATCCACTGGTACAACGAGCTGCTATATAAACGGTTTTTAACCCCTTTCCACGACGGCATTTTAAACCATCGCCAAGTGAGTGTGTGCGATAGGGGGGTCCTTCCCACACGACCCAGAAACCATCGGGGATAGGGAGCCATGATGCATACAGTTGTCCCTATAAAATTGTTTCTGATGTCTCGAATATCCCAAACGCTCCATCCTTGCTACTCGTGTGTGCTGGCATTACCATTGCAGTCGGTATTCTATGGTGCTGCGTTTACGATGCGCGGCCCATGACAAACAGTTCATGACTATATAACATGTATGATAAGCAGACAATCACACACATTTACTTTTCCCGAACCGTATGGGATAATTAATTAAGAAGATTAGATAATCATCGAATGAGTGTCAGATAGGATTACGAAACGTCGGACCGTCATAACAGCGTCGTACATGATAACTATTGCACACGCTATTCAATGGTGTAACATTTACGATGCGTACCACATCAGAAACAGTTCATGATTGCAAATTGTGTACGATAAGGCAAATATCACAAACATTTAGTTTGTCCGCACCATTTGTGATATTGTCTGACATCACGCACGCTTTGCAAACGCAACTGTGTGCATGCTCGCACACGTTTCCTCTCTGTGAACCATGTCGGATTATGGTGTATATCACAAACGCTTGTGTTTTACCGACCGTGTGCGCCGTAACGACCTACAGAGCGTAATTTCACAGTAATTTAATTGTACCGGCTTTGAATTTGAAAGTATGCTATAGCTTTATTTGTATCCATCAGGTTCAAACAACCAATGCATTATTCGATTCACAGATACATATGTTCAAGAATTACATAAGCACCAAATAAAGAATGATGAACCACAGTTGTATACTTGTACTATTAAAGACGGTAAAAAAAGAGGCAAAATACATTCTGGTTGCTGAACAAGGTGAAGCGGAATGCCCATATTGTGCCCTCCTCCATGCAGAAGGCACGCACGACTCTAGTCCAACCCCTTGTGATGTTTGACCGCCCATCCTTCACTGTCTTCATGAACACATCTATATAGTCATCGTGTTCTGGTAGAAATTGTAGGATCGGAAGTATGTCTAGAGGGGGGGGGGTGATTAGACTACTTGACCAAATAAAAATCTAGCCTTTTCCCAATTTTTTATCTTGGTAGATTTTAGCAACTAAGCACAAGTCAAGCAATCAACCTACACATGCAAGTCTAAGAGTGTAGCAGCGGAAAGTAAAACATTGCATATGAAGGTAAAGGGAAGGGTTTGGAGAAGGCAAACTCAATGTAGACTTGGATATTTTAGGCGTGGTTCTGATAGGTGGTGCTATCGTACGTCCACGTTGATGGAGACTTCAACCCACGAAGGGTAACGGCTGCGCGAGTCCACGGAGGGCTCCACCCACGAATGGTCCACGAAGAAGCAACCTTGTCTATCCCACCATGGCCATCGCCCACGAAGGACTTGCCTCACTCGGGTAGATCTTCACGAAGTAGGCGATCTCCTTGCCCTTACAAACTCCTTGGTTAAACTCCACAATCTTGTCGGAGGCTCCCAAGTGGCACCTAACCAATCTAGGAGACACCACTCTCCAAAAGGTAATAAATGGTGTGTTGATGATGAACTCCTTGCTCTTGTGCTTCAAATGATAGTCTCCCCAACACTCAACTCTCTCTCACAGATTTGGCTATGGTGGAAAGATGATTTGAGTGGAAAGCAACTTGGGGAAGGCTAGAGATCAAGATTCTTGTGGTAGGAACGGAATGTCTTGATCTCAACACATGAGTAGGTGGTTCTCTCTCAGAAAATGAGTAGTGGAAGTGTAGGCTCGTTCTGATGGCTCTCTCTTGAATAGAGAAGGGGGTGGAGGGGTATATATAACCTCCACACAAAATCCAACCGTTACACACATTTGACCCAACTCGGTCAGACCGAATAGAAGAACTCGTTGAGACCGATCTAGTTCAAAATGTGAACGTTAGGAATCTCGGTGGGACCGATATACTCAACTCGGTGGGACTGATGTGCTAGGGTTAGGGCAAGACCTCATCTCGGTGTGACCGATTGCATGAACTCGGTGGGACTAATTTCAGCAATGAGTTAAACAGAGAGTTGGCCAGGAAAACTCGGTGGGACCGATCGCTCACTTCGGTAAGACCGAATGTTACGAAAGGGAAACAGAGAGTTTGCATTGCGAACTCGGTGGGACCAATCTCTCATTTCGGTGAGACTGAAACGTTACGAAGGGAAACAGAGAGTTTGCATTGCCATCTCGGTGAGACCGAAATCCCTATCGGTGAGACCGAATTGATTAGGGTTTCTGGCAGTGGCTATGTCAAAGAAACTCAGTGGCGCCGGATAGATCAAATCGGTGGGGCCGAGTTTGACTTTAGGTTTTGGACATATTGGAAATGAGAAAGTGGTTGAGGGCTTTGGAGCATATCACTAAGCATTTTGAGCAAGTAGACCATTATGCAACACCTCATCCCCTTTTAATAGTATTGGCTTTTCCTATAGACTCAATGTGATCTTGGATCACTAAAATAGAAATGAAGAGTCTTGAGTTTTTGCCAATCTTTGTCCTTAGCATTTTGAGGGGTCCACATCTCTAGTCCATGCCATGCCAATCATTGAACTATCTGAAATATTTCACATGAAAGGATATTAGTTCAATGAGCTATATGTTGTTATGAATTACCAAAACCACCCGGGGATTAGTTGCACTTTCAATCTCCCCCTTTTTGGTAATTGATGACAACATATAGATCAAAGCTTCAACAAAAGATAATATGAAGAAAATACATCGTCGCTTTGAGAAGTATGTGATAAGTAAGAGATCCCCCTAAATTTGTGCATTATTTAAAATTTGCTTTTGAATGCAAATGCACAATCGATTAGGATCATGGGGCACTCTTCCATGTCACAGACATCTTGGTGGAGCGCTCAAAATGATAGAATTAAACAACATGCACTCATCACTAAGGGAAACATGATTGATCATACACAAGTATATAGATATCATCATTCAAGCACACAATAAAGCATAATATGATCAAACACATGATCATAAGAGTATCTCCCATATAAGCACAAATAGTAGCAAACAAACAATCAAGTAGCAAGTAGCAAAAGAGGCAATAAAAGGCAAAACGCTCCCTCTCTCTCGAAGCCTAATGATCTATACACTTTCTCCCCCTTTGGCAACAAGTTACCAAAAAGCTCGAAAATGCATAGTGCTATGCGGCACTCTAGGCACGATCTCCGGGAGCTCCTGAAGTGGTCTTCTGGCTGGTTGCTTCGGTGTGCGTAGATGGCGTGGAGAGGAGTCCGTCTGCAAATGCTTCTGCTGATGTCTGAGGAGCTGGAGGAGTTGAGATTGGAGGTACAACGGTGGCAGTTGTAGCAGGTGCTGAAAGTGTAGTCCTCGCGTCACTGACTACTGGCACTGCTGAAGACCTCTATGCCCTTGGCACACGCTGAAAAGTGTCGGTGGTAGGTCTGTCATTCCTATCTTTAACCTCTTCCTGGAGCTTCTCAATAGTGGTTTGAATCTCGGCGACCTTCACATCTAAATCATGAAGTTTGGTCTCAAAGATCCTTTCAAGGCTCTCTTGATTTCGAGTCAGGGTGGCCAGTCCTTTCTCTATTCTCACGCTTGCCTCAAGCAGATAAGTGAGTTGATCTTGCTTGGTCTTGAGATTGACACCTGAAGCATCTGGCATTGTTGAACTCTTTGTAGCCTTTGCTTTCTCTTGCTTCTCCTGAGCCTCTGCTGAAGTAGGATGTGTTGCATCCATGACAACCTCGTTGTCCTCAAAGTCTGGCCTCAGGGGAAGATGTTCTTTGTCAAGAAGATATGTCATGTCCCCATCTTGGAATTGATTAGCATCTGAATGTGAGGGGCATATACACATGATCTTTTCTGATCTGCAGCAGTTCTCTTCACAGTTTCAACAATTAAACTCATCACCTTAAACTTCTCTGGCACATCAAACATATGAAGTAGGTTGACAGACTGACCACGGATCATCCTATGATCTCCTGACTTGGGCAACAGAGTGTGCCTCAGTATAGTGTTTATCGTGGTAAGTCCTGACAGCAGATAATAGATGGATCCAAATCTGTGAGTTTCCAAAGCAGCATCTGGAATTGGCTTGTACATGTGTGCCATGGAATTGTGATCCTTTCTGGGCTTGGCATACACATCTGGTTCATCTTCAGCTTCTTTAGGGGAATTGATCAACTTGGCCCATTCTGCAATTGACGATTGATATCTTGTGTCTTCAGTCATCCAGATAATCTTGCCATCTGGATAGAAATGAGCAGTTGAATAGAATTGCATCACCATTTCATCATTCCACTTGGTCAACTTTCGACCAACAAACTTGTCAACTCCGTTCATTCTGAAACTCTCATGAACTCCTGGGAAGTAATCCTCATTGTCATCAATGAATTTCCAATCAACCCATCTCATGTCACTGACAATTGGCTTCTTATCCAACAAGACTTTCTCATAGAAATCTTGCTATTCCTTGGTGTGAAAGCGATAATCAACATCAGTTATTCTCCTTATAGCATATGGATCAGTCTATCTCCATAATCTGAGACCTGCATCCTTTCTTAACTTCATATTCTTAGCAACTGGATGATTGTCATCATGATCTGGAATCTTGGGTTTCAACTTTCTAAGCACTTGCTGTTCTTCATCCTCTTGAGCTTCAGGCACTGGGCCTTATCTTCTCTGCAGCTGGGATGTTTCTGGTGGATCTCTTGGGTGCAGATGGTTTTGGAGCTGACTTGGGTTTAGATGGAGCAGCCCCAGACTTGATAGCATCTTCCATGAGCTTCTGAGATTTTGGAGGTGGTGCAGCTGGCTCTTTCTCCTCCTCATCATCTGACTTTCTCATCATAGATGGTCTACCAATGACCTTGGCAATAGTCTTCTTGACTCTTTCTTTCCTTTTCTTTCCTGCAGCCTCATCCTCTTTTGGTTTAGCATTGAACTCCATGGTTCCTTAAGTGGAGGCTCTGGCTTTTGACATAGGCACTCTCTTAGCAGGAACTTTCACCTTCATCCCTGGCTTGGTTGCAGCAGCATACTCTTTCCTGAGCACCTTCTTCTTGGAGGTCACTTCCTCCTCAACAACAAAATCTTCATCTTCTAAATCTGAGGTTCTCTTCTTCCTTTGCCTAGTAGCAGCCTTAGGCAAATTGCTGGGTGTACTTCTGCTACCTTCATCATAGCTACTGTTGGAGGTACTAGTGCCCTCACTGAGATTTACCTGCTCCTCTGACCTGTTCTGACTATCACTGTTGTCTGACATCTCTGACACTGACCCTGTGAATAGATAGGTATGGGTAGAGTGGATGAGCATCACAAAGCACATCTATTTTGCAAACGCATTGAGACAAAAACTTAACTTTAGTTTTCTGCAGAAAGCATTTCGGAGCTACCGATATGACAAACTCGGTGACACCGAAGCACACACAGAGTCTAAACATACAGTTTCAGTCAGACCGAAATGTAGTTCAGTGACTCCGAGATGCTAGGGTTTCACAGAGAAAGTAAAATCGGTCACACCGATTCATACACTTCGGTCAGACCGAGTAGTACATGTGCAATGGCATAGGCCAAATCGGTGAGACCGAAATTTTCAGATCGGTCGGTCCGAGATGAGTTCGGTGGAAACCTAACCCTAAGTTTTTGCATCAAATCTATTCTAGAGGAAGTTTTAGGTGGATAGATTTATCTCAATCGTGGCAAGAAGCTTGGCATTGTTCTTTGTGCAAGAATCGGAGTTAAAGAAAGCACAAAGAGATCGAGTCCGTACCCTAACTTGGTGACGAACTCGCTACGGCAACAACGGCGGCAGAGATTTCCGTTGACGGCAGTGGAGACCAGCAGCAGGAGGACGCTGGCGATGACGGAGATGATCCGGAGACCAAGGGGGCGACAGAGCTGGGTAGGCACGGTCGAGCGGTTTGGAGTAATTTCCAAATTTCAACCCGTGGTATATATACCCAGTCACTATCGGTGTGACCGAGTGGAACGACTCAATGGCATCGAGATGCAGAATCGCAAGCGATTACCGCAACTCGGTGAGACCGAACAATTCTAATCGGTTGCACCGAGGTGAAAACCTAGATCAACTCAATGATTTCGATGAGACCGTAAGGAATGAATCGGTCAGACCGAAGGTCATTAAGAGGTTTTGGAAGTTTAAGCCCTTGACAGATCGGTGGCTCTGAGTGCTCCTCACCCGGAGGGTCCGAATTCGACTTGTTCAAACTTTGTGATGTAGCATGAATAGAGTTTGAGACGAGAAAAGCATAGATAGCTAGAGGGAGTTCTTAGGCATTCTTGTCCATGCATTTGGAAAAAGAAACGAAATCAAACAATCAAAGCAACAAATGGATGTCCTCGAATGGAGAAAATATGCAACCAACATGCTCACACAATAAGATAGCAAATGAAATATGTGGCAAAGCATGCACAAACACTCTAGCATCTATCAAGCAATTGGCGATGACTAGGTTATCTATATATGAGTATACTGACTTAGGAGTCAAATGAGAACATTTGATCATAGGTCATACTCATCGTTTAAGCACAAGTGGGGTTACCACTTTTACATAAAGCATTGATGTGTTCACACCATAAGAGTTGCTTTAGCTCAATTCTTAGAGCGAAGCTCCCCCTAGATGTGATATCCCCCCTAAGAGGGATGAACTAACCTTGGGTTTTGTCGATGATGACTTCATGTAGGTGTTGAAGATGTAGATGCTCAATGTTGATGTAGATCATTTGGAGCAATCCATTAGAGTGAGTTGCACTTTCAATACCTACATGGGTTAGTCCCACAAGGAACATACACGGATATCCATAGACATAGAGTGAAATACACATATGATGTTGTCCATGAAAGCATTAGGTTACCTTGTCCCTTGTCTTACCGACAAGAGGGTTTTTGACTCCTTGAACTAGTGCAAGATATGAAAGTTGATTGCACTTGTCCTCGCCAAAATGAATATGAGTGAAGTATGTTGGCGGAGTCACCCTCAAGAACTCTTTAGTTCTTCTTCTTCAGGATCCGCATCAACTTGATGGGAATCCTTGGAGTTGTAGTCGTACTTGATGAAGTAGAACTTGATGTAGTATTGGGAACCCACTTGACCAAGGCCTTTGGAGCTTCTTCAACAATCTCTTCTTGAAGCTTGTCCTTGCCTTTTAGCTTGTGGTCTTGTTGTGGAAGATCATCTTGAGCTTGTGTTCCCTCGAAAGAAGTGGGATCATACTTTCTTGTTGAGGAAAAACAACTCGTCTTGGGGTATTGATTCTTCTTCCCACTCAACTCCATTGGCATTGAACTTGCGTTCAAAACCAACACCTTGATTCTTCCGGTGCCCTCCTTGCTTGCGTACAATTTCCTCAAATTGCTTACTTCCGCACAAGGCTCTGTAAACACCTTTCTCTATAATTCCCTTCAATAAGCTATTTTCTTGCTCAAGTGTAACTTGGCTAAGAGAATCATTAGTGGAATCAAGAGAAAATACAGAAGCAACAATATTGGATTTAACATGATATTGTTACTACTAGAAGAAGATCTTTCTTGCTCTTGTTGCTAGATTTTACTTGTGGCATGTAAGTAGACAAGAGTAAAGCTTGGCAATGTAAGAAGAACTTTTCTTACGAAGATCATCATTGATTGCTTTTAAGAACACATGCTCTTGCTCTAGATTGAGCTTTTCAAAGCGTAGCTTCTCATGAGTCTTTAAAAGCTCTCGATGATCCTCTAAGGAGTTTCATGAGCTAACTTAAGAGGTGTTTAGTTCTTTAGTTAGACGCTCAATCTCCTTCTTATCATTGTCATTGTTCATCTGATTAGCATGATTAATAGCAATTTCATCATAGTTTTCATCACTAGTGTTGTCAACAAGTAAATCATCATCACCTAGCAAATCATCTTCATCACTATTGAAATCAACATACTCGGGGTGTGATACCTTGGGGCCTTTAGCCATGAAGCATCTTCCAATCCCTTCATTTGGTGAGTCAAATATGTCGTAGGAGTTGGATGACACAAGTGCAAGACCGGCAACACCTTCATCTTGAGTATGTTCGGAGTCAAAGTGATAACTTCTCTCAGAGTAGTGTTCGGAGTCGGAACCGGATAACCATTCACCAATATGAGCTTGATGTCTTCGTCTTGTGTAGCTCTTTGATGACTTGTCCTTCCTTTCCGAATCCTTGCTTCTACGAGAGGGTCTTCATTTATAACGATCATCTCTACTCCTTCTCTCTCTTGGAGGTGATTCATCTCTTTTACTTCTCCTTTTAGGTGAGTCTTCTCTTCTTTTGTAGGGAGCCGTACACTCATTAGAGTAGTGTCCGGGTCTTCCACAATTGTAGCAATTTCGTTCACGACTAGAAGATCTCTTGTCATAGTATGACCTTGACTTGGAACTTCTCTCTTTGCTTCTACTCCTGTAGAACTTGTTGAAATTCGTCACCATTAGGCTCAATTCTTCATTAAAGACTTGTTTCTCACTTGATGTTGTAGGGGTATCACATGAAGCTTTGTAAGCACCACTAGACTTGTTGTGTAGCTCTTCCTTATCCTTAAGTGACATCTCATGAGCAACAATTCTACCAATGACTTCCGTTGGCTTGAGATCTTTGTAATTGGGCATCATTTGGATCAAGGTGCACATGGTATCATATTTTCCATCCAAAGCTCTTAGAATCTTCTTGATGATGAATCTGTCGGTCATCTCTTCACTTCCTAAGCCGGCAATCTCATTTATGATGAGAGCAAGCCTAGAATACATTTCAGCGACTCCTTCACCATCCTTCATTCTGAACTTGTCAAGTTGACTTTGAAGCACATCCAATTTGGATTCCTTGACGGACTCGGTACCTTCGTGCATATCAACCAAAGTATCCCAAATTTCCTTTGCATCTCAAGGCGGCTGATTTTGTTGAATTCTTCGGGGCACAAACCATTGAAGAGGATATCGCAAGCTTGAGCATTGTATTGCAACAATCTTCAATTCTTCTGCGTGCTTCATGATTCGGTTCTCTCCATCTTCAAAAATTACCTTGCAAACCAACACACACAATAGCCCAAACGGAGGGTTATGTCCAAGAATATGCATTTTCATCTTATGCTTCCAACTAGCAAAATATAGTACCATCAAAGTAAGGACCTCTACGGTGGTAATTTCCCTCGTAGACGCCATACTCTCCTAGGTTGTGAAACCAAGGCTATGATCACCAAAGCTATGGAAATCAAGGCAAATGGAGACCAAAGCTCTGATACCACTTATAGGATTGGAAGTATGTCTAGAGGGGGGGGTGATTAGACTACTTGACCAAATAAAAATCTAGCCTTTTCCCAATTTTATGTCTTGGCAAATTTTAGCCACTTAGCACAAGTCAAGCAATAACCTACACATGCAAGTCTAAGAGGTGTAGCAGCGAAAAGTAAAACATTTCATATGAAGTTAAAGGGAAGGGGTTGGAGAAGGCAACAGCAATGTGCACGGAGATTTTTGGTGTGGTCCGATAGGTGGTGCTATCGTACGTCCACGTGATGGAGACTTCAACCCACGAAGGGTAACGGCTGCGCGAGTCCATGGAGGGTCCCACCCACGAAGGGTCCACGAAGAAGCAACCTTGTCTATCCCACCATGGCCATCGCCCACGAAGGACTTTCCTCACTTGGGTAGATCTTCACGAAGTAGGCGATCTCCTTGCTCTTACAAACTCCTTGGTTCAACTCTACAATCTTGTCGGAGGCTCCCAAGTGACACCTAACTAATCTAGG
>CM022297.1:365484650-365607150 GCA_011799875.1 Thinopyrum elongatum | reverse complement strand
TGACAAAATTTCAGCTCAAAAGGGCAAAGCTAGAGGGTACTTCCTTCACAAAGTGCCAGTCTGACCAGAACTGAAGATAATGATGCTGGAGTCAAATGGCTAGATGGATATGGCCCAAATTTGGTGGAGACCAATAATTTAGGCATATGGAGGCACTGTAAATTTCATACCATTTTCATAAATAGAAATGGTACTTCCTTCACAGTGCTTCAATCTGGACAGAAACTTAGATAATTCACTGAGGAAAATTGGCTAGATGAAATGGGCTGGTTTTTGGTATCCATGGGTGATATCTCATAATGAATCACCCTGCAAAGTTTCAGCCCAAGGAGATCAAGGAATCAAGCACTTCCTTTGCAAACTGAAAATCTGGACAGAATTTGCAAAGTGGTGTCGTGCTCAAAATTTAATGGGTGGAACTTGATATCTTGATGGAAATGGTGAATATATGGATAGGACAAGCTCCACAATTTATTTGGGATTTTTCCTAACTGCCAAAATGGTAGTTCCTTTGGAAAGGCCCCAAATTGAAATATTGGCTTAAAATAGGAAAATGCAATTTTCCTTATTTAATTATGGCCAATATTTTTATGAGATCTCAATATGATCATAGAGAATATCTCCACAAGTTTTCATGAGCTTTGGGGATGAATATGTATTTTCCTGGATTTAATTCCTCCGAAAGGCAGAAAGAGGAATTAATTCTAGAGGGGAAATATGCATATAACTTAGCAAGATTTTTGCACATCCAGGGTTTATGAGTGAAGAATGATCTCTGGAAATTTTGGTAGGATCAACTGAGCAAGAAAAATGATAGCTCCTTTGTAAACACAAAGGCAGGATTTCAAGTTCCAATATTTTGGAACTAGGGTTTGAACGGGATTCGGGGTTTACAGACGGGAACTTGACTGGCACAAGAGCATGGAAATGCACTGAGGGGCTGAGGATTGTCTGGATTCACCTAGTCACTCACCAGATTCCAGAGGAAAAATTCAGGAGAGGAAAGCTAGGAAGGAATAACAGCATAAAAATCGATAACCCGATTTTTGGGGTGTTACAGGTCCGAGGGACCTAGTGAGGTGGCATACGCCAGGCGTGACCTGAGCGTAGCCCCCATGCCCAGCCCCCTCGCGTGACCCTTCCGAGGGGAAAACGGTGCGGTGAGGCCGAGCAGCGAGCCTGGCAGCTCTCCTGAGGTTACTGCGACCGCTGGGGTGCCCTCAGTTGTTTATTCACCAGCGCGGAGCATGGTGCTTCCGCTCTTGCACGGGCATAGCCGCTCCTCGACCATGTCGTCCGCCAGCGCGGAGCATGGGGCTTCCACTGGTGCGTGGGTGGGAGCTCCATCTGAGGGGAGACTCCGGGGCATGTACAGCCCCGTCCTGACACGTGGCTTGCACGACATGATTGGAGGAGGTGTGTATGGGCACTCGTGAGCCAGCGCGGGACTCACGAGGCCCTACCTCAAGGCGGGTTGCGCCTGAATTTTGGTTCGGGATATTGCGAGGGTCCTGCGAGATGGTCAGGTAGCCTGCGCCGAGTGAATCTCCGAAGGATATCGCATGAGAAGGCCAAACACCAATGACCCCAGGAGGTGACGTGAACGGGGCCGGCCCGCCAGACAGAGCTCAGCCGTTGGGTTTGTCGACGCTGCAGGGACGGACCCGAGCACGGACACCGTGCCCAGTCTTCTCATGTGAAAATCCTAAAGAAAGACAACCGGCGCGCGGCTCCCGCGGCGGCGAGGCACCGGGTCATGCGCCCTAACTCATCCGCTCTTGATTAGCTCATGCGAGAACAAGGCACCAAGGACCATGGGAGGTGACGTGCACGGGAGCTGGCCCGCGAGACAGAGCTCAGCCACTTGGATTTAGCGATGCTGCAGGGACGGACCCGAGCATAGACGCCGTGCCAGTCCTTAATGATGAGGCGGCCACGGGCGGTTTTGTGAGGGCGTACGACGTTCATGGCGGCGAAGCACCGGACAGGCAAATGATAAACATAAAGTAACTCAGGAGAAGGTAAGGCCAGTTCTGAAGTATGCGCAAAACGATACACGCCGCAGGGACGGACCCATATAGCTTGGGGATAATGCAGCCCGAGGGGCGCCCCCAACCGAACAAACCAAAAAAGGTCACCTGGCACCGTCACTGAAGAAGTGTTGGAGTAGCTGAAGACGCGAGCCGCAGAAGTCGCTCCTCACGAGGCGTCCGGCTCCTGAACCTCGTGAGGCTCCGGAGGCCAGGGGGCTCGCGAGGGTCCGTCACCTCCTCCATTTGGACCGCCTTGCGCCTGACCTCATTAGCCTCCAGGACGACCCGCATGCAGCACTGGTGCGCCGCCGCCGCGTTCGGCAAGCTGAAAGGCATGCGAACGTAGCTGTGAGGAGGGCCCTCACACCGGCCGACGCGGGACGGCCAGAAGAGCTCCTGAGACATGGCTCTATTGAGCCCTAGGACATTGACGTAGACGCACAGCTCACTATCCTCGTCAGGGGAGGGAGCTGCGCCGGGTGGAGCGGGGCGACGCTCGCCTCGCATGGCCCTTGCCTTTTAAAGCTCCTCGATCGCCTTGGTGATGAACTCCTGAGCGCCTGGCGCCTGGCGCCCTGCGCTCTTCTCGCGGAAGCGCGCGTCGAACCACGCCTCCAGGTGGTGCCCGAACGCCTTCCTCGTGATGCTGGCCAGGTCTGAGGCCCTCCAGAGGAGAGCCCTCGAGCCCAACCTGAGAGGGGCGTCGGGCGCGCCTTCCTATGCGAGAGGGGAAGGTGCCCCATCTGTTGGCACGAGGCCTGAGGCGCGATCGTCGGACGCCCCATCCTCCTGAGATCCTCGGCGGAGCAGCTGCTTCTTCTTCTTGGGGGTGACCTCAGGGGCGTAGGCGGCGCCTTCGTCATCTGGGTTCTCGACCGCTGTAGCCTGGTAGGCGCGCTCGAGGGAGCACACCGCATCCTTCTCGTCGCAGGCGACCGTGATGATGCCGCCGCTTCCTGGCATCTTGAGGACATTGTAGCCGTGGTGAGTCGTGGCCATGAACTTGGCCAGGGCTGGATATTCGAGGATGGCGTTGTACGGGAGGTGGATGTGGGCGACGTCGAAGTCGATGAGCTAAGTGTGGTAGTTGTCGCGCTTGCCGAAGGTGACAGGGAGGCAGATCTGCCCGATGGGGATGGTGGAGCCATCGATCACCCCCGAGAAAGGCTTGGTAGGCTGAAGCTGGTCGTACGGCACCTGGAGCGTGTCGAACGCCTCGACGGAGAGGACATTGAGCCCCGCGCCACCATTGATCAGCGTCTTGGTGACGAGGACGTTGCTGATGGTGGGCGAGCAGAGCATCGGGAGCGCGGCGGTGGCCACACACTTGAGCTGGTCTGTAGAGTCGAAGGTGATAGCGTACTTGGACCACCTGAGCGGACACGACGCCATGAGCTTGGGGAGGGCCGCCTTCACCTCACGAGCGAACTGCTTGAAGATGCGATGGGAAGTGGGGGCCTGAGCACTGCCTAGGATGCAAGCAATGGCACGTGGCTCTTGGAAGCCCCCGGCCCCATCATCTTGGTGGTGGTCATCGTTCCTCCTTGGCGGTGGTGGCAGCGGAGGAAGGCCTGCATTACCCTGAGGACGGTCCTCACGAGGCTGATCCCTCCAGGGCCCTCGCGTGGCTGGCCCTGCCAGCAATCCTCTCGAGGCTGGTCGCGCCAGTCCTGGCGGGGGTCACGGTTCCTAATCACAAATCTCATCTCGCAATTTAGATTATTTGCCATTTGCCTCTCGTTTTCATCTCCCCCACTTCACAAAAATTTGCCGTTTTATTCGCCCTCTTTTTCGTTCGCCTTTTTCTCATCAGATTTGTTTTTGTTTGCAATCTTGTTTGCGTAGTCACGATGACTCAAGAAAACAACAAGTTGTGTGATTTTTCCAATACCAATAACAATGATTTTATTAGCACTTCGATTGCTCCTCCCGCCACTAGTGCGGAATCTTGTGATATTAATGCCGCTTTGTTGAATCTCATTATGAAAGATCAGTTTTCCGGTACTCCTAATGAGGATGTCGTGTCCCATCTAAACACATTTGTATAATTGTGTGATATGCAAAAGAAAAAATATGTGGACAATGATATTGTGAATTTGAAATTATTTCCTTTCTCTTTGTGGGATCGTGCAAAAATTTGGTTTTCTTCTTTACCTCGCAATAGTATCGATTCTTGGGATAAGTGCAAAGATGCTTTTATTACTAAGTATTTTTCGCCGGCGAAAATTATTTCCCTTAGAACTCAAATCATGAATTTTAAGCAACTTGAGCATGAACATGTTGCACAATCTTGGGAAAGAATGAAGTTGATGCTAAGAAATTGTCCTACTCACAGTTTAAGTCTTTGGATGATCATACAAAATTTTTATGCGGGATTGAACTTTGTTTCCAGAAATCTTTTAGATTCCGCCGCGGGTGGTACTTTTATGGAAATTACTTTGGGTGAAGTGTCAGGACCCCAATCCTAAGTCACACTGATCTAGCATGTAACACATCATATCACTTTGCGGCCTCACGCACGGTATTCCCACGGCTGCAGCCTTACCTTGGCTGGGACCATTTGCGCCTTTTGGCTCACGTATATGATTGTGTCGCTAGCATCCATATGATAGAGAACCCGGGCCGACATGACTAGTCGTAAACCCAAGGTGGCTTAAACTTACAGGGACAGGCATACATGACCCAACAATGCACGTGTCGGTCAGCAGCGAGTGCAACCGGGCTGTAGCAAGCTATCAGGACTCCGGTAGACACCACGTGACATTTCCCCGAAGGGACAGACATAGGAGCAAAGAAGGACACATGCCGGTCAATCCATGTGTTCCAGAGCAGTAGCAAGCTACCATGGCTCAGTGGGAGCACTAGGAGGCATTTCCCCATAAGGAAGGCTACCAAGAATAAACAACTAGGTGTCGGATCCCACACATACCAAGCATTTCAATAACATACACACAATATGCTCGATATGTGTGAATACAACATGGCATCACAACAAAACTCTACGACTCAAAGTATTTATTCAATAGGCTCCGAGGAGCCAGATATTGCAAGCATGGGTCTCATGACCCAACATACAAGTCATACAAGCAACAAGCGGAAGCATAAACATGTCTGAGTACAGACATCTG
Organism: Thinopyrum elongatum; assembly: GCA_011799875.1. Classification (NCBI taxonomy): domain Eukaryota; kingdom Viridiplantae; phylum Streptophyta; class Magnoliopsida; order Poales; family Poaceae; genus Thinopyrum; species Thinopyrum elongatum. Next base: position 365,601,989 of record CM022297.1, on the reverse strand, counting down.
AAAAGAAGAAGGCTAGAAAGCCTGACTATCTACAAGACCCTCCATAGGAACTAGACCTCTATCTGGGATTCCCAAGCTAATGTCAGAGCCCACGTGGAACTACTAGTGAGACTGAAGTCTCCTCTGCAAAACATAAATTAAGCAAACATGAGTACAAATGTACTCAGCAAGACTTACATCAGAGCTAACTACATATGCATCAGTATCAATAGAGGGGTGGTGGAGTTTTACTGCGGCAAGCCAGCTTTGACTCGGTGGCTATCCTGTTCTACGAGTACTTTCTTTGAGGTGGCGCACACGAGTCCACATATTCACCAAATCAATACACCACTATGGATCTGCTCCTGTCTCCCTACGAGAAGGCCATCCATAGCACTCACACTTATCTTGCGCATTTTAGAGTATCCACTTCCAGTTATCTATGAACAATGTAAGCATTCCAAGTAGTCCATATCCGCAGACACGGCTATTCGAATAGATCATGTTAACCCTGCAGGGGTGTACTTCTTCACACACGCTCTCGCCACTTACCGCCAGGTACACGTCATGTATCTCGGCAACTGATACGTCTCCAACGTATCTATAATTTTTGATTGTTCCATGCTATTATATTATCTGTTTTGGATGTTTTATATGCATTAATATGCTATTTTATATTATTTTTGGGACTAACCTATTAACCTAGAGCCCAGAGCCAGTTTTTGTTTTTCCTTGTTTTTTAGCTTCGTGGAAAAGGAATACCAAACGGAGTCCAAACGGAATAAAATCTTCGCGATGATTTTTCTTGGACCAGAAGACACCCAGGAGACTTGGAGATGAAGTCGGAGGAGCCACGAGGCAGCCACAAGGGTGGAGGGCGCGCCCCCTGCCTTGTGGGCCCCCCGTGACCCTCCTGACCTAATTCTTTCGCCTATATATTCACATATGTTCCCAAACCACCAGAAGCATCAACGAAAACACTTTTCCACCGCCGCAACCTTCTGTACTCGTGAGATCCCATCTTGGGACCTTTTCTGGCACTCTGTTGGAGGGGGATTCGATCACGGAGGGCTTCTACATCAACCCTATTGCCCTTCCGATGAAGCGTGAGTAGTTTACCTCAGACCTACGGGTCTATAGCTAGTAGCTAGATGGCTTCTTCTCTCTCTTTGATTCTCAAGACCATGTTCTCCTCGATGTTCTTGGAGATCTATTCAATGTAATACCTTTTTTATGCGGTGTGTTTGCCGAGATCCGATGAATTGTGGATTTATGATCAGATTATCTATGAATATTATTTGAATCTTCTCTGAATTCTTTTATGCATGATTTGATACCTTTGTAATTCTCTTCGAACTATCGGTTTGGTTTGGCCAACTAGATTGGTTTTTCTTGCAATGGGAGAAGTGCTTAGCTTTGGGTTCAATCTTGGGGTGTCCTTTCCCAGTGACAGTAGGGGCAGCAAGGCACGTATTGTATTGTTGCCATCGAGGATAAAAAGATGGGGTTTACATCATATTGCTTGAGATTATTCCTCTACATCATGCCATCTTACTTAATGCGTTACTCTGTTCTTCATGAACTTAATACTCTAGATTCAGGCAGGAGTCGGTCGATGTGTGGAGTAATAGTAGTAGATGCAGAATCATTTCGGTCTACTTGACACGGACGTGATGCCTATATTCATGATCATTGCCTTAGATATCGTTATAACTTTGCGCTTTTCTATCAATTGCTCGGCAGTAATTTGTTCACCCACCGTATTATTTGCTATCTTGAGAGAAGCCTCTAGTGAAACCTATGGCCCCCGGGTCTATTTTCCATCATATAAGTTTCCGATCTACTATTTTCCATCATATAAGTTTCTGATATACTATTTTGCAATCTTTTACTTTCCGATCTATAAACCAAAAATACCAAAAATATTTATTTTATCGTTTGTTTAGTTTCATCTATATCTATCAGATCTCACTTTTGCAAGTAACCGTGAAGGGATTGACGACCCCTTTATCACGTTGGGTGCAAGTTGTTTGATTGTTTGTGCAGGTATTCAGTGATTTGTGCGTTGTCTCCTACTGGATTGATACCTTGGTTCTCAAACTGAGGGAAATACTTATCTCTACTTTGCTGCATCACCCTTTCCTCTTCAATGGAAAAACCAACGCAAGCTCAAAAAGTAGCAGGAAGAATTTCTGGCGCCGTTGCCGGGGAGATCTACGCCAAGTCAAGACATACCAAGTACCCATCATAAAGTCTCATCTCTTGCATTACATTATTCGCCATTCGCCTCTCGTTTTCCTCTCCCCCACTTCTAAAACGATTTTCGAAAAGATTTGCCTTTTTATTCGCCCTTCTTCCGTTCATCTTTTTCGTTTGCTTTTTGTGTGCTCTTGTGTTGGATTGCTTGCTTTGTCACGATGGCTCAAGAGAATTTCAAATTGCGTGATTTTTCCAACACTAATAACAATGATTTTATTAGTACTCCGATTGTGTAGCGATCCGACCTCAGATGGTCAAATCTCTGTGTTCAAGTGTCATCCCTGGATCAGTAATGCTGACACACACAATACTCGAAGGATTTATAACAGAGTGCAATCACACACTTATTACATCGAATGTCTCAAAAGAGAACTTATTACAATAAATATGGCTTAAGGCCATCTAAATAAAATAACAGCGGAAGGCTTGGAAGATAAAGTGAGTCCATCAACTCCAACGGCATGGCTGAGTGCATGACAATGACCTAGCGCACCTTACTCTTCGTCTGAAAAGTCTGCAACACGATATGTTGCAGCCCGAAACGGGTCAGCACATGGAATATGCTGGCAATATAACACAATAGAGCAAGGAACAGATAATTGCTATCACTACATGCATATATGGCTGGTGGAAAGCTCTAGGGTTATATTGTTTTGCGAAAAGCCAATTTTTCCCTACATCAAAGGAATATGTTTTATTTAACTATCATGGTAGTTGTTAAACATTGAGAAGGTAAATCCCCATCTCAATCCCAATTAAAAGTAATCATTAAACCCAACAAATTAATTTAGAGTGATGAGATCAAATCAATAATTCAAGTACTAGATACTCAAGATGTCCATAACCGGGGACACGGCTAATCATGATTAGTTTATACACTCTGCAGAGGTTTGTGCACTTTTCCCCACAAGACTCGATCTCCTCCGTTGGATTTCTCGCACTACATGGTGTTTGAGAAACGGATGACCGAGACACAGTCTTTCAGAAGCATTTACTCTTTACTCTGGGTAGACAGTTACACCTACTTTCCCCTACATCTGCTAGCCTACCACTGAAAGAGGTCCTGCAACATACTCAACTATGCTAGAGCCCATAATAGCTTGTGGCTGCACACGGAAGTTTCTAGCATGAATAATCTTATGATCCCTTTGAGCATGGGTGGCGAACCAAAAAGACAACACTGGTATATCCCCAGGTGCCTGCAACCAATCCACCCAGATGTGTATTTAAGTAGCCACCTTAAGTTAACCATTAATTAACAATCTCATATCTGTCATGGATACACTCAATACCCAATCCACGTCTACGAGCATTGCATGGCAATATAAGCATAACGTAGAAGTAACTCCCAAGGGTTTGATAATAAAGGGCAATAGGTTCTACCTCATCATCTACTTCCCAATACCCACAAGTTAAACACATCCTAATCATGCAGTGTTTGAGGATTGAAACTAATGCATAAAAACTGGGTATGAAAAGAGTATGATCAATGTGTTACTTGCCTTGCTGACGATCTGCAAACCCTAGAGACTCGTAGTAGCACGCTTCGCACTCCGGGAATTCTATCGCAAACAAACAATAGCATACATAAGCAATCAAGCATAGATGCAAGGGTAAAACTTAAATAAGAAGATCAAATCTGAAAGTTCAACTGAAGAGATTCGATCTGCAAAAAGAATCAATCGAATCGGAGCTACGAAACTGAAACTACGGTCAAAAGAACTTCAAAAACAAATCTGCTTGAAACCAAATTTTAAATTGTCAAAATCATGTTCAAGTTGATTAAACAGAAAGAGGGGTTCGATACGAAGATTTTGGCGTTGGTTTCACTGGATTTGGACGAATGGTTTAGAAACGGCGAGGGTTTGAAGATCAGGGGCTGATCTGCGATAAAAGTAATCATGGATAGGTCCCTGGCAGAAAAAGAAAAAAACTATCGGACGAACGTCCGCTAACAGAGACGAACGGGCGAAAACGTTCGTTAAAACGAACGAACGTTCGCAAACGAACTAAACCGAGAAAACCGAACTGATCTAATAAAATAATAAAAAAAACCGAGACAGTTTTTACCTAAACCAAAAAAAATGGCGGCGACGGCGACGAGATCCGCGAAGTCCGGCGCGGCTCCGGCGGCTTCCGGCGGGCGGGGCGGCGGGGTGCGGGGCGGCGGCGGCAGCTAGCGCGGGCGGCGGCGCTGCAGCGGCGGCAGGAGGCGGCGGCGCGGGCGGCTGCGGCGGGCGGCGCCTGCGGGGCTGTTGCTGCTGCTGCGTGGAGGGGAGAGGGGGGCGGCTTATAAAGGCCCGGGGGGGCCGGCTTGGGGGAGGGGGCGGCGGCTCCGACTCAGACTCCTCCTCGCCGGAGTCCGGCGTCCGCACGGCGCGAGGAAGGCGACGGCCTGGCTCGGCTGGGCCTTCGGCCCAGTCGGGCGAAAGTTTTTTTTTTCTCAGCGGAATCTTCTTTAAAAAAAAAAACCTTTCGCCCGACTGGGCCGAAGGCCCAGCCGAGCCAGGCCGCCGCCTTCCTCGCGCCGTGCTGACGCCGGACTCCGGCGAGGAGGAGTCTGGGTCGGAGCCGCCGCCCCCTCCACTAAGCCGGCCCCCCGGGCCTTTATAAGCCGCCCCCTCTCCCCTCCACGCAGCAGCAGCAGCAGCCCCGCAGCCGCCGCCGCCACTGCCGCCGCCGCCCCCAACCGCCCGCGCCGCCGCCTCCTGCCGCCGCTGCAGCGCCGCCGCCCCGCACCCCGCAGCCGCCCCGCCCGCCGGAGCCGCGCCGGACTTCGCGGATCTCGTCGCCGTCGCCGCCGGGTTTTTTTTTCGGTTTAGGTAAAAACCGTCTCGGTTTTTTTTATTTTTTTATTAGATCGGTTCGGTTTTCTCGGTTTAGTTCGTTTGCGAATGTTCGTTCATTCGTTCGTTTTAACGAACATTTTCGCCCGTTCGTCTTTGTTAGCGGACGTTCGTCCGATAGTTTTTTCTTTTTCTACCAGGGACCTATCCGCGATTACTTTTATCGCAGATCAGCCCCTGATCTTCAAACCCTCGCCGTTTCTAAACCCTTCGTCCAAATCCAGTGAAACCAACACCAAAATCTTCGTCTCGAACCCCTCTTTCTGTTTAATTAACTTGAACATGATTTTGACAATTTAAAATTTGGTTTCAAGCAGATTTGTTTTCGAAGTTCTTTTGACCGTAGTTTCAGTTTCGTAGCTCTGATTCGATTGATTCTTTTTGCAGATCGAATCTCTTCAGTTGAACTTTCAGATTTGATCTTCTTATTTGAGTTTTACCCTTGCATCTATGCTTGATTGCTTATGTATGCTATTGTTTGTTTGCGATAGAATTCCCGGAGTGCGAAGCGTGCTACTACGAGTCTCTAGGGTTTGCAGATCGTCAGCAAGGCAAGTAACACATTGATCATACTCTTTTCATACCCAATTTTTATGCATTAGTTTCAATCCTCAAACACTGCATGATTAGGATGTGTTTAACTTGTGGGTATTGGGAAGTAGATGATGAGGTAGAACCTATTGCCCTTTATTATCAAACCCTTGGGAGTTACTTCTACGTTATGCTTATATTGCCATGCAATGCTCGTAGACGTGGATTGGGTATTGAGTGTATCCATGACAGATGTGAGATTGTTAATTAATGGTTAACTTAAGGTGGCTACTTAAATACACATCTGGGTGGATTGGTTGCAGGCACCTGGGGATATACCAGTGTTGTCTTTTTGGTTCGCCACCCATGCTCAAAGGGATCATAAGATTATTCATGCTAGAAACTTCCGTGTGCAGCCACAAGCTATTATGGGCTCTAGCATAGTTGAGTATGTTGCAGGACCTCTTTCAGTGGTAGGCTAGCAGATGTAGGGGAAAGTAGGTGTAACTGTCTACCCAGAGTAAAGAGTAAATGCTTCTGAAAGACTGTGTCTCGGTCATCCGTTTCTCAAACACCATGTAGTGCGAGAAATCCAACGGAGGAGATCAAGTCTTGTGGGGAAAAGTGCACAAACCTCTGCAGAGTGTATAAACTAATCATGATTAGCCGTGTCCCCAGTTATGGACATCTTGAGTATCTGGTACTTGAATTATTGATTTGATCTCATCACTCTAAATTAATTTGTTGGGTTTAATGATTACTTTTAATTGGGATTGAGATGGGGATTTACCTTCTCAATGTTTAACAACTACCATGATAGTTAAATAAAACATATTCCTTTGATGTAGGAAAAAATTGGCTTTTCGCAAAACAATATAACCCTAGAGCTTTCCACCAGCCATATATGCATGTAGTGATAGCAATTATCTGCTCCTTGCTCTATTGTGTTATATTGCCAGCATATTCCATGTGCTGACCCGTTTCGGGCTGCAACATATCATGTTGCAGACTTTTCAGACGAAGAGTAAGGTGTGCTAGGTCGTTGTCATGCACTCAGCCATGCCGTTGGAGTTGATGGACTCACTTTATCTTCCAAGCCTTCCGCTGTTATTTTTTTTAGATGGCCTTAAGCCATATTTATTGTAATAAGTTCTCTTTTGAGACATTCGATGTAATAAGTGTGTGATTGCACTCTGTTATAAATCCTTCGAGTACTGTGTGTGTCAGCATTACCGATCCAGGGATGACACTTGAACACAGAGATTTGACCATCTGAGGTCGGATCGCTACACAATCGGAGTACTAATAAAATCATTGTTATTAGTGTTGGAAAAATAGTGTTAAAGAATTTATGATTTTGCAAAAGAGTTTCAATGCTTTGATTGAAGAAAAATTGCTTAAGATTGATGATTTGGCTAGGAACATGGATAGAATTTATCTTGATGTTGATTCTTTGAAACCTAGATATATTCCACCCAAGCATGATATTAATGAAACTCTAAAAGCTATGAGAACCTCCACTGATGAGTGCAAAGAAAGAACCGCTAAGATGCGTGCTAAAAAAGATTGGTTTGTAAAAACATGTTCTTCTAGTTTTCGTGAAAATAATGATGAAGATCTTAAAGTGATTGATGTGACTCCTATTGAATCTTTGTTTTCCAATACAAATCTTGATAAATATGGGACTGGAGATGAGTCAACTTTAGTTAAAAGGCGTCCCAATGATTCGGAGTTTTTAGATCTTGATGCAAAAATTGATAAAAGTGGGATTGGAGAGGTCAAAACTTTAAGTAGCAATGAACCCACTCTTTTGGATTTCAAGGAATTTAATTATGATAATTGTTCTTTAATAGATTGTATTTCCTTGTTGCAATCCATGTTGAATTCTCTTCATGCTTATAATCAAAACAAAGCTTTTACTAAACATATCGTTGATGCTATGATGCAATCTTTTGAAGAAAAGCTTGAATTGGAAGTTTCTATCCCTAGAAAACTTTATGATGAGTGGGAATCTACTATTAAGATTAAGATTAAAGATTATGAGTGCCATTCTTTGTGTGATTTGGGTGCTAGTGTTTCCACGATTCCAAAAACTTTATGTGATGTGTTAGGTTTTCGTGAATTTGATGATTGTTCCTTAAATTTGCATCTTGCGGATTCCACTATTAAAAAACCTATGGGAAGGATTAATGATGTTCTTATTGTTGCAAATAGGAATTATGTGCCTGTAGATTTCATTGTTCTTGACATAGATTGCAATCCTACATGTCCTATTATTCTTGGTTGACCTTTCCTTAGAACGATTGGTGCAATTATTGATATGAAAGAAGAAAACATTAGATTTCAATTTCCGTTAAGGAAGGGCATGGAACACTTTCCTAGAAATAAAATTAAATTGCCATATGAATCTATTATGATAGCTACTTATGGATTGCATACCAAAGATGACAATACTTAGATCTATTCGTGATTTTATGCCTAGCTAAGGGCGTTAAATAATAGCGCTTGTTGGGAGGCAATCCAATTTTATTTTTGTTTTTGCTTTTTTTGTTACTGTTTTGCTTTGCATAATCCATCTAGCCTATGGTTAGATATGGCTTTGTGTTTTAATTAGTGTTTGTGCCAAGTAAAACCTTTGGGATGGCTTACGGTGATAGTTGATTTGATCTTGCTGAAAAACAGAAACTTCTATGTCCAGTCACAGAATTTTAATAATTCACTGAATCGTTTAAAAACCCTGAATGTTTTATAAGATATTGATATACAAATTGCCTATGTTTTCCTAATTTTTCAGAATTTTTGGAGTTACATAAGTATTAGAAAAATTCCAATCTTCACAGACTGTTCTGTTTTTGACAGATTCTGTTTTCTTTGTGTTGTTTGCTTATTTTGATGAATCTATGGGTAGTATCGGGGGGTATGAACCATGGGAAAGTTGGAATACAGTTGATATTACACCAATATAAATAAATAATGAGTTCACAACAGTACCAAAAGTGGTGATTTATTTTCTTATACTAAGGGAGCTTATGAGATTTTCTGTTGAGTTTTGTGTTGTGAAATTTTCAAGTTTTGGGTAAGTATTTGATGGACTATGGAATAAGAAGTGGCAAGAGCCTAAACTTGGCGATGCCCAAGGCACTCCAAGGTAATATTCAAGGACAACCAAGAGCCTAAGCTTGGGGATGCCCTGGAAGGCGTCCTCTCTTTCGTCTTCGTCTATCGGTAACTTTACTTGAGGCTATATTTTTATTCACCACATGATATGTGTTTTGCTTGGAGCGTCTTGTATGATTTGAGTATTTGCCTTTTAGTTTGCCACAATCATACTTGCTGTACACACCTTTCGATAGGGACACGCATGAATCGTGATTTACTAGAATACTCTATGTGCTTCACTTATATCTTTTGAGCTAGGCAATTTTGCTCTAGTGCTTCACTTATATCTTTTTAAAGCCCGGCGGTGGTTTTATTTTATAGAAATTATTGAACTCTCATGATTCACTTATATTATTTTGAGAGTCTTTAAACAGCATGGTAATTTGCTTTGGTTATAAATTTAGTCCTAATATGATAGGCATCCAAGAGGGATATAATAAAAACTTTCATATAAAGTGCATTGAATACTATGAGAAGTTTGATTCCTTATGATTGTTTTGAGATATAGAGATGGTAATATTAGAGTCATGCTAGTGAGTAATTGTGAATTTGATAAATACTTGTGTTAAAGTTTGTGATTCCCGTAGCATGCACGTATGGTGAACCGTTATGTGATGAAGTCGGAGCATGATTTATTTATTGATTGTCTTCCTTATGAGTGGCGGTCGGGGACGAGCGATGGCCTTTTCCTACCAATCTATCCCCCTAGGAGCATGTGCATAGTACTTCATTTCGATAACTAATAGATTTTTGCAATAAGTATATGAGTTCTTTATGACTAATCTTGAGTCCATGGATTATACCCACTCTCACCCTTCCACCATTGCTAGCCTCTCTAGTGCCGCGCAAGTTTCACCGGTACCATATACCGACCATATACCTTCCTCAAAACAGCCACCATACCTACCTATTATGGCATTTCCATAGGCATTCCGAGATATATTGCCATGCAACTTTCCACCGTTCCGTTTATTATGACACGCTTCATCATTGTCATATTGCTTTGCATGATCATGTAGTTGACATCGTATTTGTGGCAAAGCCACCATTCATAATTCTTTCATACATGTCACTCTTGATTCATTGCACATCCTGGTACACCACCAGAGGCATTCATATAGAGTCATATTTTGTCCTAAGTATCGAGTTGTAATTTTTGAGTTGTAAGTAAATAAAAGTGTGATGATCTTCATTATTAGAGCATTGTCCCATGTGAGGAAAGGATGATGGAGACTATGATTCCCCCACAAGTCGGGATGAGACTCCGGACGAAAAAAAGAGGCAAAAAAAATGAGAAGGCCCAAAAAAATGAGAGAAAAGAGAGAAGGGACAATGTTACTATCCTTTTACCACACTTGTGCTTCAAAGTAGCACCATGATCTTCATGATAGAGAGTCTCCTATGTTGTCACTTTCATATACTAGTGGGAATTTTTGATTATAGAACTTGGCTTGTATATTCCAATGATGGGCTTCCTCAAATTGCCCTAGGTCTTCGTGAGGAAGCGAGTTGGATGCACACCCACTTGGTTTTATTTTGAGCTTTCATAAACTTATAGCTCTAGTGCATCCGTTGCATGGAAATCCCTACTCACTCACATTGATATCTATTGATGGGCATCTCCATAGCCCGTTGATACGCCTAGTTGATGTGAGACTATCTCCTTCTTTTTGTCTTCTCCACAACCACCATATTCTATTCCACCTATAGTGCTATGTCCATGGCTCACGCTCATGTATTGCGTGAAAGTTGAAAAGGTTTGAGAACATCAAAAGTATGAAACAATTGCTTGGCTTGTCATCGGGGTTGTGCATGATTTGAATATTTTGTGTGATGAAAATGGAGCATATCCATACTATATGATTTTGTAGGGATAAGCTTTCTGTGGCCATGTTATTTTGAGAAGACATAAGTGCCTTGTTAGTATGCTTGAAGTATTATTGTTTTTATGTCAATATTAAACTTTTGTTTTGAATCTTATGGATCTGAACATTCATGCCACAATAAAGAAAATTACATGGATAAGTATGTTAGGTAGCATTCCACATCAAAAATTCTGTTTTTATCATTTACCTACTCAAGGATGAGCAGGAATTAAGCTTGGGGATGCTTGATACGTCTCCAACGTATCTATAATTTTTGATTGTTCCATGCTATTATATTATCTGTTTTGGATGTTTTATATGCATTAATATGCTATTTTATATTATTTTTGGGACTAACCTATTAACCTAGAGCCCAGTGCCAGTTTCTGTTTTCTCCTTGTTTTTTAGCTTCGTGGAAAAGGAATACCAAACAGAGTCCGAACGGAATAAAATCTTCGCGATGATTTTTCTTGGACCAGAAGACACCCAGGAGACTTGGAGATGAAGTCGGAGGAGCCACGAGGCGGCCACAAGGGTGGAGGGCGCGCCCAGGGGGTAGGGCGCGCCCCCTGCCTTGTGGGGCCCCCGTGACCCTCCTGACCTAATTCTTTCGCCTATATATTCACATATGTTCCCAAACCACCAGAAGCATCCACGAAAACACTTTTCCACCACCGCAACCTTCTGTACCCGTGAGATCCCATCTAGGGACCTTTTCCGGCACCCTGTCGGAGGGGGATTCGATCACGGAGGGCTTCTACATCAACCCTATTGCCCTTCCGATGAAGCGTGAGTAGTTTACCTTAGACCTACGGGTCCATAGCTAGTAGCTAGATGGCTTCTTCTCTCTCTTTGATTCTCAATACCATGTTCTCCTCGATGTTCTTGGAGATCTATTCGATGTAATACCTTTTTTTGCGGTGTGTTTACCGAGATTCGATGAATTGTGGATTTATGATCAGATTATCTATGAATATTATTTGAATCTTCTCTGAATTCTTTTATGCATGATTTGATATCTTTGTAATTCTCTTCGAACTATCGGTTTGGTTTGGCCAACTAGATTGGTTTTTCTTGCAATGGGAGAAGTGCTTAGCTTTGGGTTCAATCTTGCGGTGTCCTTTCCCAGTGACAGTAGGGGCAGCAAGGCACATATTGTATTGTTGCCATCGAGGAGAAAAAGATGGGGTTTACATCATATTGATTGAGTTTATTCCTCCACATCATGTCATTTTACTTAATGTGTTACTCTGTTCTTCACGAACTTAATACTCTAGATGCAGGCAGGAGTATGTGTGGAGTAGTAGTAGTAGATGCAGAATCGTTTTAGTCTACTTGACACGGACGTGATGCCTATATTCATGATCATTGCCTTAGATATTGTTATAACTTTGCGCTTTTCTATCAATTGCTCGGCAGTAATTTGTTCACCCACCGTATTATTTGCTATCTTGAGAGAAGCCTCTAGTGAAAGCTATGGCCCCCGGGTCTATTTTCCATCATATAAGTTTCTGATCTACTATTTTCCATCATATAAGTTTCTGATCTACTATTTTGCAATCTTTTACTTTCCGATCTGTAAACCAAAAATATTTACTTTATCGTTGGTTTAGTTTCATCTATATCTATCAGATCTCACTTTTGCAAGTAACCATGAAGGGATTGACAACCCCTTTTCGCGTTGGGTGCAAGTTGTTTGATTGTTTGTGCAGTTATTCGGTGATTTGTGCGTGTACTCCTACTGGATTGATACCTTGGTTCTCAAACTGAGGTAAATACTTATCTCTACTTTGCTGCATCACCCTTTCCTCTTCAAGGGAAAAACCAACGCAAGCTCAAGAAGTAGCAGCAACCTTCAAGCGGAATCCTGGCGAGGGTGTCAGCCACGACCTGACTAACCACGCAAGACTCTAGTCCAGGTTTATCGCCTATCCGAGGCTGAACCCACAAAGGAAGTCCGGGCAAAGTTTCCATCACGGCCCCAAATGATGTGAGCAGGGTTCCCAAGCCCACCATCCGGGTTCCACTTGGTACACCCTGCCATTGTGCCTAGTCTATCCCAAGCCCACCTGTACTGGGTGCCACTTGGTAGACAAATAGCACTACCTACAAACACCAGAAACTAGTTGCAACTCCTGGACAGAGATCAAGGTGATTATTAAGTCGAGAGAGCTTGGAGTGCCCGGAGCCCAATGTGTGGTAGTAACTGACTTGGATCACAAACATGGAACTCAGTTCCTGAGGACGGTCCCAATGAGACAACCCACCATGTACTCCTACATGGCCTCTCATCGCTACCTTTACCAAATCATGTTCACACACTTAGCTCCCAACAGTAGGACATGTCCACCACCATTCCAATTCATCCTAGGTGAATCAGACCTGACACAACTCTAAGCATAGAAGGCATAACAAGCAAGCATGAATGAGTAGGCACATCATGGCTCAAATAACTCCTACTCATGCTAGTGGGTTTTTACTAATTAATGTGGTTAATCCCGGTCAAACCTGACGCTGACTGGGGTTTGACCCTGCGGTGGGGCCTGCAGTCAGTGGCTCTGGGCTCTAACTAAATGTGGTTAGCACCTAATCTAATGACGCTGCATCAGCACGCCGGAGTTTGACCGGCGGCGACCTCAAACCGCAGTGGCGTCCGCTTGGGATTGAGCTATGGGCAATGGTTTGGAGCGTGGTTTGCAGCTACGGGACGCTGGGACTCGCGCGCATCCATTGCAGCAAGCGGCAGCAGCTGGGGTGGCCGGGAATGACGCCGGCGTCGAGCCAGGCGGCGGCCAGAGCTCGGGTGAGCTCGGGGTCGATGTTGTGCTGCACGGCAGGGGCAACAGAGGGGTGCTACAGGCTCGTAGAGCTGTGCTAAGCATGGTGACGCGCTCAGACGTGGCGTGGGTGGGCTCAAGCCACAGCGGCGACATGGCCCGCGGTGGCGAGCTTCGGGCACGACGGGGAACGATGCTACGACAAGCAAATGGATGCGGGGTTAGAGGGGAAAGGCTCAGGGGCTCACAGCGCATCGGATGGCCTACTCAGCCGGCTTGGGGGAGGTCCAGTGCAGGCGGAACGGCGGTGACGATCTCGGCGGACCGAGGTTGAAGAAGACGGCGTGGTCGGCGTTCGAGGGCGTCCGGCGGGGCGTGGCTCGGTGAGGGGGTCTAGGATGAAGTAGCAGAGCTTCTTGGCGCGTTGGCGATGCGTGGGGTGGCCGGTGGATGCGGCGGCGCGCTCCTGGGCGTCTTAGGGAAGAGGGGGAGAGGGTGCCAGAGGAGGGGGAGAGCTCGAGGGAGAGAGAGGGAGAGTCGAGGGGGTCACGTGGATGCACCAGGGAAGGCCAGGGTGAAGCGGCGAGCAGGAGGTGGCCGTCGGTGGCCGTGCGCGTGCTGGCGTGCCGCGGGCGCACGCCCTTGTGCCAACTGGCACGAGGTTAGGGGTGACTGGCAAGTGGGCTGGGCTGCGTGCTATAGTGTTGGGCCGTCTAGAGGAGCTGGCCAGGTAAGTGGCTGCCAGGTAGTTGCTTTCTCCTTTTCTGTTTCTGTTTTGTTTTCTATTTCTGCAATTTGTTTTGGTTTTGGTTTTCAAACCAAACCAATTTTGTCACTCCTGAAAATTATCATGTGCTATATGGAACAAAACCAAATCCACACACAAAGTTTCAGAATTGTCGGAGCATTTGATGTATCTATAGTAATTAAATGCCCCAATTCAAATACAATAGTGATTTAAATTCAAGCCCAAAATAATCCTTAAAAATGTTCCTGAATTTTGGTTTGTAATATAATTCTTGCCAAAATTCTCAAAACAATTAAAGGAACATTTTAGAAACATTGAATGAGTATTCCAGGGCTCTTTGCCCTTTTATTTAAATTTTTGAGGCTTCCAATATTCCTCAATTCAAGTTTCTTGAAATTAACAGGATGCATGATGCTCACTGATGCAACTATCTGCAAACAAATTCTAGGGCTGTGACAACTCACCCCCACTAAACAAGAATCTCGTCCCGAGATTCAAGACGTGAGGTAAGAAGATAGAGGGGACATGGATCTGACACAGTCTTCATGATCCATTGCCTTTCTTGAGGACGTTGATTCATTGCATAATGTTGATCCTGACATCCTTGCTTTTGAGATCTTCATCCAAACACGATGACAGAGAGAGGGGAAAATCTACATGATTCGATCTTCAAGAGGATCGAGCAACTCAAGATCAACTCATGAAGTGAAACGTTGGAAACATCTCTTGAGCTGAGACACAAAACACACATCAGGGGGATGGAAAGGAACAGATGACGAAGGTTCAATTTGGTAGGCAAGAATTCCATGCTTAAGTAAGATGGTACATAGGTGTCAAAATAGAGAGGAAATATATTGTCATGATTCCATGATGAGACACCTTGGGGGAGGTGTCTCATAGAATTATTCCCTTAAGTGGCAAAAAGAATTACTTTTGATACATGGATCATTGAAACTCTTCATACCAGCCTGAGGCAATTCACTATTGATCGTTGGAGGGAATTTGAAAGAATGGCATACTCAGTTTGCAAGGAAACTATGGTTATAGAACAATCGGCAAACGAAAGGCACAATCCAATTGATACCGAGGATATAACCTAATGTCTGAGCGTGCTTTCAAAAACTGGAGCATTTCCATACTTATCAGGGTTTTACCAACACCTTATGCCAAAGACCTTGGTGACACCTCGTACTACCATGATGAACAATGATGGAGGATGCAGATGCAAAGGAAGACAACACTTTCTCAGATTCCATCTTAGCGATGCTAAGGAAACAAAATCTGGATGATCGACCGAGAGGCATTTAGCACTCTGCTTCTAATGTTCTCCTTGATGTTCTAGCTACCACTGTCATGCTTAATAGCATCAACATGGCCATCAAGTGAAAGTCAGACTTCGGAAAGACAAAGGATCCACAAGGAACAACTTCGAGAATAAGTCATAAGAAATCCTCATGGAAGAATGGCCAAATTGCTGACTCAAGATACTACAATAATAGATCTCCTGGATAAGTGTGTTAGCCATGACATCCACTTATCGGTTCAAAAGACCTGTATTATAATTGTTGGGAACGTCCCAACCATCATATCTGCCTGAGATTCAGATCTGGTTGGTGTCAGGATATTCCAGACTCAGCATGTCTGAAGGAGGAAGGTTGCAACACAAGTCGGCAAGATGACATTGCGAGATTCTCAGGAAATGAACTACGATAGCAAGCTCCAAAACACGAGCTGGTTTGCAAGATACATGTGAACAAAAGGTCTAGGACATCGTGTCCACATGGAAATCTTACAACAAAACACTGCTGAGTTCTGGTTGGGAACCATCATTAAGGATAACGGAATCTTGTGCATGAACTAGTATTAGCACAACAAACTGCTTTTCCTTGAACAAATCAATCAGTGGCTTGGGGTGCTAGGGAATACATATGGAATGAAGGTTGCAAGTCTCCAAACCATAGAATACTTCGCACATATGCATGACTAACTTGGGATGATTCCGGAGGAAGCAAAAACAAACTTTCTCGAATTCATGGTGGCAACTTGCATCAAATGCACAAGAATTAGGGAGGTCACTTATTTCATCAACATATACTTCATGAGCTAGCACGAAGAAAATGCTTTCAAAAGTTTCCAACACTAGCTTAATTTTCATCACAAATTATGGAGAAGATAAGGATGTTGCCGATGGGCTCAACAACAATTCATAAAAAATCCAATGAAGATGGAATTCCACGATTATGTAAACAAGGTGATAGCATTGGTCAGACCAAAAGATATAATGGTGCATGCTCGAGGAAAACATCCACGAGTAAGACAACATTACGAACATCGTTGGTTCTGATTTGATTTGACGATAGCCCACACTCAAATCAAAGTTTGGACAAGACAACAGTTCCAACAATTGGTCACGAAGATTAATGGATGAAGATATCATCTCTCTTCAACGCTCACGCAACACAAAGATATCCCTTGGAATGAACTAAGTCAGATAAAGCTTTTATCTTCCAACTCTCCAAGTTTTTGTTTAGCTTAACCAACTAGCTCAAGGGTATCCAACACAGATTCTTGGAGAAGGGGTGCTTTAGGGGAAACCAACTTGATCGCGAACTCAACATAACGGTCAGGGTCAACCTGGTGATACCTCCGAGAAGATATTCGGAAAATCATGAACCACCGATATGTTACTAAGCTCGAGAACAATCTTGCTTTTTAGGGGAAGGCGATATGATCAAAAGAGTGAAGGGTTGACACAATCCTAACTCATTGATTGAAGAGCGCGCCAGGAAAATGGACTAGGTCACGTGATCAATCTTAGAATGGTGACTCAATAACCAACACGCTAAGTATGAAATTATTGTGCAATAACTACCAAGCAACGAGGTTCCCAGGAGTATTGATTTCACACATCACGGTTCACTTGTCGGCATTCCAGTTACAATCAACAAGGAGACCGAGGAATGAATAATGATGGCGAGATGTATCACTGCATCAAGAATTCATAGGAGGTTGTGCAATTCCCATGACATTCTGACATAAAGGGGGTAATACTCCATGGTAGAATAGAACAACAGCTGGATTGGCATTTTGATCTGCGAAATACAACTGCTTTGACCCAATCCTAGAAAGTGGATGAGGTGCTGGAGTTTGTTTCTCCTAGTCATTCTGAAATAGAATAGCTTGATGGACCACAGGAATAATAGACACCGATGAACACGAATGCACCACTACTACTGACTATCAATTGATAGTCGGAGGTCAGAATATAACAGGAAATGGACAACTCGAAGGAACGCATGATTTTCTGAGTTGTGGATGCATATATTAGCATGTCGAACAAGTTCAACATATTTCTTCCGGATAACCCATGCAGAAAGGTAAGACCGGCAGGGTCACAATTATGGAATGGATAACTCATCAAGAGCACTCTTATTGTGATCTTTTGGTTCAAAAGAACTTCTACTATATTGGTTCATGGTATTGGAAGAACGATATACCACGGATCTCGAAGACTATCACAAAGGTTACTAATATCCTAAAGGAATGAGCAAACGCTATCATCACGAAGTAAGTAGAGGGAATCTTGGGTTCAAGAACCCAGAAATGGAATACCTGCTAATTAAAGGGCATCATGAGATGCTTTCGAGAATGGTGGCTAGAATTATCACACTGGAAATACGAAGCATTGCTAGATTACTGGGAGGTTCTCTAAGATACCCTAGTGTCATAATAATAGCTTCAACATATATGTCGAGGCAATGGAGTACCTCAACACACCGATTAGTGTGATTAATCTAACCCAAAAGGACATCGGGAACAGGGGTGAAAGATTTGCAAATGCATCAGATTGTTTAGAAACCTGGGACAACTAGGGCAGCATAACAGTTGTAAATGCTCAAAAAGATTTTGAGACATCCTGCAAAATGGTGGCATAACCACTCAACATCACAATATCAAGGTTCCGAGACCAACTGTTAACACATGATAGTACTAGAAACTGAACTGAGACTTGAATCCATCGTTCCTCTAAGTCTATGGATTAGTAACACGCGATCCTGATAGAAAAATAAGAAGCCTAGTTCTTAATCCCCATAGGAAAGAAAAAGGTGACTCAGATCAGAAGGACATAAGGTAAAGGAGTAAAAAGAGCCTTACGTTCCCTTCCACAATTAATTCCCTTATATAACTAAAGCATTTCAAGACTCGACTTCGACCAGTTTGGCTTGGTAATCCTACAGGCAGTCAGGCTCTGATACCAAAGCTGTCAGGACCCCTATCCTAAGTCACACCGATCTAGCATGTAACACATCATATCACTTTGCAGCCTCACGCACGGTATTCCCACGGCTGCAGCCTTACCTTGGCCGGGACTGTTTGCTCCTTTTGGCTCATGTATATGATTCCGTCGCTAGCATCCATACGACAGAGAACCCAGGCCGACATGACTAGTCGTAAACCCAAGGTGGCACAAACTTACAGGGACAGGCATACATGACCCAACAATGCACGTGTCGGTCAGCAGCGAGTGCAACCGGGCTGTAGCAAGCTATCAGGACTCCGGTAGATACCGCGTGACATTTCCCCGAAGGGACAGACACAGGAGCAAAGAAGGACACAAGCCGATCAATCCATGTGTTCCGGAGCAATAGCAAGCTACCATGGCTCAGTGGAAGCACTAGGAGGCATTTCCCCATAAGGAAGGCTACCAAGAATAAACAACTAGGTGTCGGATCCCACACATACCAAGCATTTCAATAACATACACACAATATGCTCGATATGTGTGAATACAACATGGCATCGCAACAAAACTCTATGACTCAAAGTATTTATTCAGTAGGCTCCGAGGAGCCAGATATTACAAGCATGGGTCTCATGACCCAACATACAAGTCATACAAGCAACAAGCAAAAGCATAAACATGTCTGAGTACAGACATCTGAAAAGAAGAAGGCTAGAAAGCCTGACTATCTACAAGACCCTCTATAGGAACCAGACCTCTGTTTGGGATTCCCAAGCTAATGTCAGAGCCCACGTGGAACAACTAGTGAGACTGAAGTCTCCTCTGCAAAACATAAATTAAGCAAACATGAGTACAAATGTACTCAACAAGACTTACATGAGAGCTAACTACATATGCATCAGTATCAACAGAGGGGTGGTGGAGTTTAACTGCAGCAAGCCAGCTTTGATTCGGTGGCTATCCTGTACTACGAGTACTTTCTTTGAGGTGGCGCACACGAGTCCACATATTCACCAAATCAATACACCACTATGGATCCGTGATACGTCTCCGTTGTATCTATAACTTTTGATTGTTTCATGCCAATATTATAGAACTTTCATATACTTTTGGCAACATTTTATATGATTTATTAGACTAACCTATTGAGCCAGTGCCCAGTGCCAGTTCCTGTTTGTTGCATATTTTTTGTTTCGCAGAATATCCATATCAAACAAAGTCCAAACGCGATAAAAATTTATGGAGAATTATTTTGGAATATTTATGATTTTTGGGAGGTGGAATCAACGCTAACGGAGGCCCACGGCCTCCACAACCGACCAGGGCGCGCCGGGCACCCCCTGGTGCGCCCAGGTGTCTTGTGCCCTCCCCGTAAGTCGGTTGGGGCCCTTCTTCGGGCGCAAGAAAGATAATTTATGGAAAAAATCATGTAAAAATTTCAGCGCAAACAGAGTTACGGATCTCCGGGAGTTTAAGAAATGGTGAAGGGCCAGAAAACAGGAATGCGAAACAGAAGAGAACAGAGGGATAGATCCAATCTCGGAGGGGCTCCCGCCCCTCCGCCGCCATGGAGGCCATGGACCAGGGGGGGAACTCTCCTCCCATCTAGGGGGGAGGCCAAGGAATAAGAAGAAGGAGGGGCTCTCTCCCCCTCGCTCTCGATGGCGCCGGAGCGCCGCCGGGGCAAGGATCGTGACGGCGTTCTACATCAACAACTTTGCTACCGTAAACACCAACTCTCTCCCCCTCTATGCAGTGGTGTAACCTCCCTTCTCCCCGCTGTAATCTCTACTTAAACATGGTGCTCAACTCCATATATTATTTCCCAATGATATTTGGCTATCCTATGATGTTTGAGTAGATCTGTTTTGTCCTGTGGGCTAATCGCGATCTTGGTTGGTATGAGTGTATATTTTATTTATGGTGCTATCCTACGGTGCCCTCCGTCTCGCGTAAACATGAGGGGTCCTCGCTGTACGGTGTTGCAATATGTTCATGATTCGCTTATTGTCGGTTGCGGGGGTGATAGCAGCCTAAACACGGATAAGTGGGTTGTTGCGTATGGGAGTAAAGAGGACTTGATACTTAATGCTATGGCTGGGTTTCACGACCTTAATTATCTTTAGTAGTTGCGGATGCTTGCTAGAGTTTTAATCATAAGTGCATATGATCCAAGTGGAGAAAGTATGTTAGCTCAAGCCTCTTCCTCATATAAAATTGCAAGAATGATTACCGGTCTAGTTATCGATTGCCTAGGGACAAATGACTTTCTTGTTGACAAAAGCTATCTACTTTTATTACCTTGCAATGTATTCATAGTTTTATTCTCGCAAAGTACTTGTAGTTTTATTCTTGCAAAATAGTTTCATACTTGTTTTAGGTAAAGTAAACGTCAAGTGTGCGTAGAGTTGTATCGGTGGTCGATAGAACTTGAGGGAATATTTGTTCTACCTTTAGCTCCTCGTTGGGTTCGACACTGTTATTTATCGAAGAAGGCTACAAACGATCCCCTATACTTGTGGGTTATCAAGACCTTTTTTTGGAGCCGTTGTCGGGGAGCAATAGCATGGGGTGAATATTCTCGTGTGTGCTTGTTTGCTTTATCACTAAGTAGATTTTATTTTCAGTCCTAAGTTGTTCTCTATCTTTAGTTATGGATATGGAACACGAAACACCAAAAAAATTAGTGGTACTTGCTACTCATGGAGATGGGGAACCTCCTAAAACCCTCGATGCTCGTTATGTGAAAAATATTATGCACTACTTTGATAATCCTGAGAAAACCCCATTCAACTTTATAATGGGAGACAAGTTGGATCAACGTGAATACTTTAGGGATTATTGCTTGACTCAAAAAGGGAAATTTTTATGGGATCAAATTCTTATGTTGCATTGGTATGCTCGGGATCTATGCTTGAGATATGATTATACTTGTTGCACTAGGATGAAGTCTCCACACCTTCCCTTTTCATGCAAATTTAATGATAATGAAACCTTGGCTTCTTATGCTAATGGTAGATATGATTACTATGACGTGGAACGAATAGAAGAATTTGTTGCTTTTAAGGGTGATTATGGAATTGAATCTTTGTTTGAAAAGTTTGAAGATTTTGATGATTTAGTTTATAGACCTGAAAATTTTGCTATCCTTAAATATTGCTATGATAATTATAAATGCAATTATGATATTGATGTATTTATTGAGAATGTCTCCGCTGTCCAAGAAGAGACAAATATTTTGCAAGAGTCTATGGAAGAAGAAATTGATGAAACTGTGAGCTCATTGGATGAAAAAGATGATGAGGAGAGCGAAGAACAAGCAGAGGAAGAGCGGATTGATCACCCGTGCCCACCTTCTTATGAGAGTAACTCTTCAACTCATACATTGTTTATTGTCCCTTCGTTCTTACCGAAGGATGATTGTTATGATAATTGCTATGATCCCATTGATTCATTTGAAATATCCCTTTTTGATGATCTTGATGCTTGCTATGCTTGTGGCCATGATGCCAATATGAGTTATGCTTATGGAGATGAACTTGCTATTGCTCCTTATGTTAATCATGAAATTGTTGCTATTGCACCCAAACATGATAGTCCTATTATCTTTTTGAATTCTCCAAACTACACTATATCGGACAAGTTTGCACTTATTAAGGATTATATTGATGGGTTGCTTTTTACCATTGCACATGATAATTTTGATGAATATAATATGCATGTGCTTGCGGCTCCTACTTGCAATTATTATGAGAAAGGAACTATATCTCCACCTCTCTATGTTTCCAACACGATAAAATTGCAAGAAACTTCTTATGCTATGTATTGGCCTTTACTTGATGCGCATGAATTGTTCTTGTATGACATGCCGATGCATAGGAAGAGGGTTAGACTTTGTCATTGCATGAAATATGTTGCTTTGTGCTCACTACTAAATGCTAAATCATTGTTAATTCAAATTGGCTTTGATATACCTTGGGATCCGGGTGGATCCATTACTTGAGCACTTTATGCCTAGCTTAATGGCTTTAAAGAAAGCGCTGCCAGGGAGACAACCCGGAAGTTTTAGAGAGTCAGATATTTATGTTGAGTGCTTTTATAAAGTTTAAAAACAAAAAAAATATAGAGGGGAACCTTAAAACTTCACAAAAAGAGAAGCGATTGAAAGGTGATGCATTGGAGAAGTGAGGGTCGACCTTGAACACTTGTGTTCATGCTCATGGAAACAATGTAAATTTTTCATGGAAGTTTCTCACAAAAAGAATTATCCCCTTGTACAAATCCATTGTATTATAAAAATAATGTGCCAAGATTTTCCTTTAGGATGATTAGATTGCTTGTTGGTATGTGTGGTGCAAAAACAGAAACTTTGGCTGTAGTGCGCGATTTTACATTTTTTACTGGAATGTCGAAAGTTTCTGAAACTTCTTTCACAGTATTGCTATACGAATATTTTATTTTTTCCTAATGTTTCAGAATATTTAGAGTTACAGAAGTATGGTGAATGTTCAGATCTTTACAGACTGTCCTGTTTTCACAGATTGCTATTATAGCTTCATTATTTGCGTTTGTTTGAAATCTTGTTGAGCCCCCTTTGACTTGGGGCCATAGAATTGTGATAGCATACAGTGTTTAATGTTTGATTATAATTATACAATAATGTTATAGCAGTACATGATGGGATTTGACTGCCATATTCACTAACCCCGCCACTAAAAGTTCGGTTAAGTTTTGTGTGGATGAAGTGATCAAAGATCGAGGAGGTCTCGATATGCGAAGAAGGAGAAGAGGCAAGAGTTCAAGCTTGGGGATTCTCAAGGCACCCCAAGTAAATATTCAAGGAGACTCAAGCATCTAAGCTTGGGGATGCCCCGGAAGGCATCCCATCTTTCTTCAACAAGTATCGGTATGTTTTCGTCTTCGTTTCGTTCATGTGATATGTGTGAATCTTGGAGCGTCTTTTGTGTTTATTTTTCACTTTTCTTTTATGCACCATGCTGGTATGAGATAATCCATGGTTGATTTATAGAATACTCATTGCACTTTGATACGTCTCCAACGTATCTATAATTTTTTATTGTTCCATGCTATTATATTATCTGTTTTGGATGTTTTATATGCATTAATATGCTATTTTATATTATTTTTGGGACTAACTTATTAACCTAGAGCCCAGTGCCAGTTTTTGTTTTTCCTTGTTTTTGAGCTTCGCAGAAAAGGAATACCAAACGGAGTCCAAATGGAATAAAATCTTCGCGATGATTTTTCTTGGACCAGAAGACACCCAGGAGACTTGGAGTGCAAGTCAGAAGAGCCACGAGGCGGCCACAAGGGGGGAGGGCGCGCCCAGGGGGTAGGGCGTGCCCCCTGCCTTGTGGGCCCCTCGGTGACCCCCTGACCCAGATCTTCCTCCTATATATTCACATATATTCCCAAACCACTAGAAGCATCCACGAAAACACTTTTCCACCGCCGCAACCTTTTGTTCCCGTGAGATCCCATCTTGGGGCCTTTTTTGGCATCCTGCCGGAGGGGGATTCGATCACGGAGGGCTTCTACATCAACTTTATTGCCATTCCAATGAAGCGTGAGTAGTTTACCTCATACCTACGGGTCCATAGCTAGTAGCTAGATGGCTTCTTCTCTCTCTTTGATTCTCAATACAATGTTCTCCTTGATGTTCTTGGAGATCTCTCCGATGTAATCTTCTTTTGCGGTGTGTTTGTGGAGATCTGATGAATTGTTGGATTTATGATCAGCTTCTCTATGAATATTATTTGAATCTTCTCTGAATTTTTTATGCATGATTTGATATCCTTATAATTATCTTCGAACTATCAGTTTGGTTTGGCCAACTAGATTGGTTTTTCTTGCAATGGGAGAAGTGCTTGGCTTTGGGTTCAATCTTGCGGTGTCCTCTCCCAGTGACAGTAGGGGCAGCGAGGCACGTGTTGTATTGTTGCCATCAAGGATAAAAAGAAGGGGTTTACATCATATTGCTTGAGTTTATTCCTCTACATCATGTCATCTTACTTAAAGCGTTACTCTGTTCTTGATGAACTTAATACTCTAGATGCAGGCAGGAGTCAGTCGATGTGTGGAGTAATAGTTGTAGATGCAGGCAGGAGTCGGTCTACTTGACATGGACGTGATGCCTATATTTCATAATCATTGCCTTGGATATCATCATAACTTTGCGCTTTTCTATCAATTGCTCGACAGTAATTTGTTCACCCACCGTATTATTTGCTATCTTGAGAGAAGCCTCTAGTGAAACCTATGGCCCCCGGGTCTATTTTCCATCATATTACTTTCCGATCTACTATTTTGCAATCTTTTATTTTCAGATCTATAAACCTAAAACCCTAAAAATATTTACTTTATCTTTTGTTTAGTTTTATCTATCTCTATCAGATCTCAGTTTTGCAAGTGACCGTGAAGGGATTGACAACCCCTTTATCGCGTTGGGTGCAAGTGTTTGATTGTTTGTGCAGGTATTGGTGATTTGTGCGGTGTCTCCTACTGGATTGATACCTTGGTTCTCTAACTGAGGGAAATACTTATCTCTACTTTGCTGCATCACCCTTTCCTCTTCAAGGGAAAAACCAACGCTAGCTCAAGAAGTAGCAGGAAGAATTTCTGGCGCCGTTGCCGGGGAGATCTACGCCAAGTCAAGACATACCAAGTACCCATCATAAACTCTCATCTCTTGCGTTACATTATTCGCCATTTGCCTCTCGTTTTCCTCTCCCCCACTTCTAAAATGATTTTCGAAAATATTTGCCTTTTTCTTAGCCCCTCTTTCATTCGTCTTTCCACATGCCTTTTTGCTCGTTTGCTATCTTTGCTCGTGTTTCCATGTGCCTTCTATTTGCTTGCATCTTTGCTTGCTAAAAATCTATTGATATGGATCCACTTAAAGTTTTCTACTTGGATCATCTTCGATCCATATGTGCTTGTGCTAAAACCCCAACTAGTTTAGTTGAGGGAAATACTTTAGATGAGCATGCTCATTTTGCGCGTCACCGTTTGTCTGAAAAAGGGAGACTCTTATGGAATCAAATAAATTGTTTGCTATGTTATGCTTGGAATCTTTGTGAACTTTGTGATTTTACTTGTTGCTCTAAGAACCCTAAAAAACACCTTCCCTACCTATGTGAGTTTATTGATAATGAAATCTTATCTTCTTCTGAAAAGGGTGTTTACAGTTACTATGATATCGAACAAATTGAGGAATTTGTTGCTTTTAAGGGTGCTTATGAAGTTGCTTCTTTGATAGAAAAGTATGATATTACTCTCTACAAATCTGAAAATTTTGACATACTTAAATATTGCTATGAAAACTATGCTCATAATGCCTATGTCAAAGAATTTATTGAGAGAATGACCGTTGCTTTGGAAGAAAATAATGATATGCATGAATCTATAGATAATTATGATTCCGATGATTTGATTGAAATATCCCTTGATGAACATGATGCTTGCTATTCTTATGGCCATGATGCCAATATTTATGGAGATGAATTTGCTATAGTTCCTTATGTTAAACATGAGATTGTTGCTATTGCACCCATACTTGATAGTTCCTTGAATCAAAAGCATGATTGCAATGATGTTATTATAAATTCTATTAATGTCAATTGTGCTAATGATATGCAAAACCCCAAGCTTGGGGATGCTAGTTTTGCTATGTCCGCTACTTCTTGCAATGATCATGATTGGGGTGATAATGCTTCTTATGATCTTGAAAATTTTATTTAAGCCTCATGATGAATATGTTTGCTATAATATTGAAAGTGGGTTTGGAAGAGTGTCAACTTTAGTAAATAATGATCCCACTACTTTGGAGATTGATAAGTCTTATGAAATTTTTGATAAAAGTGGGTTTGGAGAGGTCATGACTTTATTTGATGATAATCCCACTATTTTGGAAGAGTGTCAACTTTGCATGCATGTGGATCATGTAGAGAAAATTTTATGTGATAGCTATATTGTTGAATTTGATTATGATCCTACTTGTAATTATTATGAGAGAGGAAAATATGGTTGTGGAAATCTTCATGTTACTAAATTACCTCTCGTTATGTTGAGTTTGCTATTGTCTCTTTCTTCTTCTTTGCATATGCTAGGATTTGCTTGCCTTGATAATTTGTTTGCCTATAAGATGCCTATGCATAGGAAGTATGTTATACTTAGATGTGTTTTTCGCGTACTTTATGATGCTCTCTTTGTGTTTCAATTCTTGTCTTTCATGTGAGCATCATTAAAATTATCAATGCCTAGCTAAGGGCGTTAAACAATAGCCCTTGTTGGGAGGCAACCCAATTTTATTTTTGTGTTTTTTGTGCTTTTTGTTTTGCTACTGTTTTTGAATAAAATACACATTATTACCTCTGTAGTAATTATGTTTTGGTGTTTTAATTAGTGTTTGTGCCAAGTAAGACCTTTGGGATGGCTTACGGTGATAGTTGATTTGATCTTGCTGAAAAACAGAAACTTTTGCGTCCAGTCGCAGAATTGTTTAAATTCACTGGACCGTGGAAAAACCCTGAATTTTTACACAAGATTGATATACAAATTTCCTATGTTGTCCTAATGTTTCAGAAGGTTTGGAGTTACAGAAGTATTAGAACAATTCAGATCTTCGCAGACTGTTCTGTTTTTGACAGATTCTGTTTTCTATGTGTTGTTTGCTTATTTTGATGAATCTATGGGTAGTATTGGGGGGTATGAACCATGGGAAAGTTGGAATACATGATATATTACACCAATATAAATAAAGAATGAGTTAACAACAGTAACCAAAGTGGTGATTTATTTTCTTATACTAACGGAGCTTATGAGATTTTCTGTTGAGTTTTGTGTTGTGAAGTTTTCAAGTTTTGGGTAAGGATTTGATGGACTATGGAATAAGGAGTGGCAAGATCCTAAGCTTGGGGATGCCCAAGGGACCCCAAGGTAATATTCAAGGACAACCAAAAGCCTAAGCTTGGGGATGCCCCGGAAGGCATCCCCTCTTTCGTCTTCGTCTATCGGTAACTTTACTTGAGGCTATATTTTTATTCACCACATGATATGTGTTTTGCTTGGAGCATCTTGTATGATTTGAGTCTTTGTTTTTTAGTTTGCCACAAACATCCTTGCTGTACACACCTTTTGAGAGGGTACACATGAATCGCGATTTATTAGAATACTCTATGTGCTTCACTTATATCTTTTGAGCTAGGCAATTTTGCTCTAGTGCTTCACTTATATCTTTTTAGAGCACGGCGGTGGCCTTATTTTGTAGAAATTATTGAACTCTCATGCTTCACAAATATTATTTTGAGAGTCTCTAAACAGCGTGGTAATTTGCTTTGGTTATGAATTTAGTCCTAATATGATAGGCATCCAAGAGGGATATAATAAAAACTTTCATATAAAGTGCATTGAATACTATGAGAAGTTTGATTCCTTATGATTGTTTTGAGATATAGAGATGGTGATATTAGAGTCATGCTAGTGAGTAATTTTGAATTGGAGAAATACTTGTGTTGAGGTTTGTGATTCCCGTAGCATGCACGTATGGTGAACCGTTATGTAACGAAGTTGGAGCACGAGGTATTTTTTTGATTGTCTTCCTTATGAGTGGCGGTTGGGGACGAGCGATGGTCTTTTACTACCAATCTACCCCCCTAGGAGCATGCGCGTAGTACTTTGTTTCGATGACTATTAGATTTTTTCAATAAGTATATGAGTTCTTTATGACTAATGTTGAGTCCACGGATTATACGCACTCTTACCCTTCCACTTTTGCTAGCCTCTCTAGTGCCGCACAACTTTCGCCGGTACCATAAACCCACCATATACCTTCCTCAAAACAGCCACCATACCTACCTATTATGCCATTTCCATAGCCATTCCGAGATATATTGCCATGAAACTTTCCACCGTTCCATTTTATTATGACACGTTCCATCATTGTCATATTGCTTTGCATGATCATGTAGTTGACATCATATTTGTGGCAAAGCCACCTTTCATAATTCTTTCATACATGTCACTCTTGAGTCATTGCACATCCCGGTACACCGCCGGAGGCATTCATATAGAGTCATATTTTTGTTCTAAGTATCGAGTAGTAATTTTTGAGTTGTAAGTAAATAAGAGTGTGATGGTCTTCATTATTAGAGCATTGTCCCATGTGAGGAAAAAAATAAAAGGAAGGCCAAAGAAGCCAAACAAAAAACAAAGAGAGAAAAAGAGAGAAGGGGCAATGTTACTATCCTTTTTTCCACACTTGTGCTTCAAAGTAGCACCATGATCTTCATGATAGAGAGTCTCCTATGTTGTCATTTTCATATGCCAGTGGGAATTTTTTCATTATAGAACTTGGCTTGTATATTCCAACGATGGGCTTCCTCAAATTGCCCTAGGTCTTCATGAGCAAGCAAGTTGGATGCACACCCACTTAGTTTTCTTTTGAGCTTTCATAAAATTATAGCTCTAGTGCATCCGTTGCATGGCAATCCCTACTCACTCACATTGATATCTATTGATGGGCATCTCCATAGCCCGTTAATACACCTAGTTGATGTGAGACTATCTCCCTCTTTTTGTCTTCTCCACAACCACCATATTCTATTCCACCTATAGTGTTATGTCCATGGCTCACGCTCATGTATTGCGTGAAAGTTGAAAAGGTTTGAGAACACCAAAAGTATGAAACAATTGTTTGGCTTGTCATTGCGATTGTGCATGATTTGAATACTTTGTGTGATGAAGATGGAGCATAGCCAGACTATATGATTTTGTAGGGATAAACTTTCTTTGGCCATGTTATTTTGAGAAGACATAATTGCCTTGTTAGTATGATTGAAGAATTATTTTTTTATGTCAATATTAAACTTTTGTTTTGAATCTTATGGATCTGAACATTCATGGCACAATAAAGAAAATTACATGGATAAATATGTTAGGTAGCATTCCACATCAAAAATTCTGTTTTTATCATTTACCTACCCGAGGACGAGCAGGAATTAAGCTTGGGGATGCTTGATACGTCTCCAATGTATCTATAATTTTTGATTGTTCCATGCTATTATATTATCTGTTTTGGATGTTTTATATGCATTAATATGCTATTTTACGTTATTTTTGGGACTAACTTATTAACCTAGAGCCCAGTGCCAGTTTCTGTTTTTCCTTGTTTTTGAGCTTCGCAGAAAAGGAATACCAAACGGAGTCCAAACGGAATAAAACCTTCGCGATGATTTTTCTTGGACCAGAAGACACCCAGGTGACTTGGAGTGCAAGTCAGAAGAGCCACGAGGCGGCCACAAGGGGGAGGGCGCGCCCCTGCCTTGTGGGCCCCTCGATGACCCCCTGACCTAGATCTTCCTCCTATATATTCACATATATTCCCAAACCACCGAATCATCCACGAAAACACTTTTCCACCGCCGCAACCTTCTGTTCCCGTGAGATCCCATCTTGGGGCCTTTTCCGGCATCCTGCCGGAGGGGGATTCGATAACGGAGGGCTTCTACATCAACTCTATTGCCCTTCCGATGAAGCGTGAGTAGTTTACCTCAGACCTACGGGTCCATAGCTAGTAGCTAGATGGCTTCTTCTCTCTCTTTGATTCTCAATACAACGTTCTCCTTGATGTTCTTGGAGATCTATTCGATGTAACCTTCTTTTGCGGTGTGTTTGTGGAGATCCGATGAATTGTGGATTTATGATCAGCTTATCTATGAATATTATTTGAATCTTCTCTTAATTCTTTTATGCATGATTTGATATCCTTGTAATTCTCTTTGAACTATCGGTTTGGTTTGGCCAACTAGATTGATTTTTTTTGCAATGGGAGAAGTGCTTGGCTTTGGGTTCAATCTTGCGGTGTCCTCTCCCAGTGACAGTAGGGCGAGACATGTATTGTATTGTTGCCATCGAGGATAAAAAGATGGGGTTTACATAATATTGCTTGAGTTTATTCCTCTACATCATGTCATCTTACTTAAAGCGTTACTTTGTTCTTCATGAACTTAATACTCTAGATGCAGGCAGGATTCGGTCAATGTGTGGAGTAATAGTAGTAGATGCAGGCAGGAGTCGGTCTACTTGACACGGAATTGATGCCTATATTTCATAATCATTGCCTTGGATATCGTCATAACTTTGCGCTTTTCTATCAATTGCTCGACAGTAATTTGTTCACCCACCGTATTATTTGCTATCTTGAGAGAAGCCTCTAGTGAAACCTATGTCCCCCGGGTCTATTTTCCATCATATTACTTTCTGATCTACTATTTTGCAATCTTTTATTTTTAGATCTATAAACCAAAAACCCTAAAAATATTTACTTTATCTTTTGTTTAGTTTTATCTATCTCTATCAGATCTCAGTTTTGCAAGTGACCGTGAAGGGATTGACAACCCCTTTATCGCGTTGGGTGCAAGTGTTTGATTGTTTGTGCAGGTATTGGTGATTTGCGCGGTGTCTCCTACTGGATTGATACCTTGGTTCTCTAACTGAGGGAAATACTTATCTCTATTTTGATGCATCACCCTTTCCTCTTCAAGGGAAAAACCAACGCAAGCTCAAGAAGTAGCACACTTAACTTATATCTTTTGAGTATGGCTTTATAGAATACTTCATGTGCTTCACTTATATCATTTGAAGTTTGGATTGCCTGTTTCTCTTCACATAGAAAACCATTATTCGTAGAATGCTCTTTTGCTTCACTTAAATTTATTAGAGCGTGGTCTTTTGTAGAAAGAATTAAACTCTCATGCTTCACTTATATCTATTTAGAGAGTCAACAGGAATTGGTCAATTGCATGGTTAGTCATGAAATCCTACATAAAACTTGTGGATCACTGAATATGATATGTTTGATTCCTTGCAATAGTTTTGCGATATAGAGATGGAATATGTGGGAGGTACTAGTAAATGGTTGTGGTTAGTAAGAATATTGGTGTTAAGGTTTGTGATTCCCGAAGCATGCACGTATAGTCTCTCGTTATGCTATGAAGTTGGAGCATGATTTATTATTGATTGTCTTCCTTATGAGTGGCGGTCGGGGACGAGCGATGGTCTTTTCCTACCAATCTATCCCCCTAGGGGCATGCATAGTACTACTTTGCTTCGAGGGCTAATAAACTTTTGCAATAAGTATATGAGTTCTTTATGACTAATGTGAGTCCATGGAATATACGCACTCTTACCTTTCTGCAATTTGCTAGCCTCTACGGTACCGTGCATTGCCCCTTCTCACCTCGAGAGTCGGTGCAAACTTCGCAAGTACATCCAAACCCCATGATATGATATGCTCTATCACACATAAGGCTTTTTATATCTTCCTCTAAACAGCCACCATACCTACCTATTATGGCCTTCCCATAGCCATTCCGAGATATATTGCCATGCAACTTCCACCGCTTCCATTTTGATGACTTGAGCATTCATTGTCATATTGCTTTGCATGATCATATAGCTGACATAGTAGTTGTGGCTCAGCCACCGTTCATCATTTTTTTGTAAATGTTACGCTAGATCATTGCACATCCTGGTACACTGCCAGAGGCATTCATATAGAGTCATATTTTGTTATAGGTATCGAGTTGTAATATTGAGTTGTAAGTAAATAGAAGTGTGATGATCATCAATTTTCATTATTAGAGCATGTCCTAGTGAGGAAAGGATGATGGAGGCTATGATTCCCCCACAAGTCGGGATGAGACTTTGGACAATGAGAGAAAAAAAAGAAAAAAATAAAAAGAAAAAACGAAAAGAAAAAAAACAAAGAGAGAAGGGGCATTGTGCTTCAAAGTAGCACCATGTTTTTCATATATAGAGTCTCCTATGTTGTCACTTTCATATACTAGTGGGAATTTTTCATTATAGGATTAGATGCACACCCACTTAGTTTTCATTTTGAGCTTTCATACACTTATAGCTCTTAGTGCATTCGTTGCATGGCAATCCCTACTCCTCGCATTGATATCAATTGATGGGCATCTCCATAGCCCGTTGGTTAGCCGCGTCGATGTGAGACTTTCTTTCTTTTTTGTCTTCTCTATATTTACCCCTATCATCATACTCTATTCCACCCATAGTGCTATATCCATGGCTTGCGCTCATGTATTGCGTGAGGGTTGAAAAAGCTGAAGCGCGTTAAAAAGTATGAACCAATTGCTTGGCTTGTCATCGGGGTTGTGCATGATAAATACTTTGTGTTAAGATGACAGAGCATGATAGGACTATACGATTTTGTAGGGATAGCTTTCTTTAGCGTTGATATTCTGAAAGACATGATTGTTTGTTGGGATGCCTGAGTATTGATGTCTTTATGTAAAATTATAGACTATTGATTTGAATCACTCGTGTCTTAATATTCATGCCATGATTAGATATATGATCAAGATTATGCTAGGTAGCATTCCACATCAAAAATTATCTTTTTTATCATTTACCTACTCGAGGACGAGCAGGAATTAAGCTTGGGGATGCTGATACGTCTCCGTCGTATCTATAATTTTTTATTGTTTCATGCCAATATTATACAACTTTCACATACTTTTGGCAATATTTTATATGATTTATTGGACTAACCTATTGATCCAGTGCCTAGTGCCAGTTCCTGTTTGTTGCATGTTTTTTGTTTCGCAGAATATCCATATCAAACGAAGTCCAAACGCGATAAAACTTTATGGAGAATTATTTTGGAATATTTATGATTTTTGGGAGGTGGAATCAACGCTAACGGAGGCCCACGGCCTCCACAACCCACCAGGGCGCGCCGGGCACCCCCTGGCGCGCCCAGGTGTCTTGTGCCCTCCCTGTAAGTCGGTTGGGGCCCTTCTTCGGGCGCAAGAAAGATAATTTATGGAGAAAATCGTGTAAAAATTTCAGCGCAATTGGAGTTCCGGATCTCCCGGAATTTAAGAAACGGTGAAGGGCCAGAAAACAGGAACGCGAAACAGAAGAGAACAAAGGGATAGATCCAATCTCGGAGGGGCTCCCGCCCCTCCGCCGCCATGGAGGCCATGGACCAGAGGGTGAACGCTCCTCCCATCTAGGGGGAGGCCAAGGAATAAGAAGAAGGAGGGGGGCTCTCTCCCCCTCTCTCGCGGTGGCGCCGGAGCGCCGCCGGGGCAAGGATCGTGACGGCGATCTACATCAACAACCTTGCTACCGTCAACACCAACTCTCTCCCCCTCTATGCAGCGGTGTAACCTCCCTTCTCCCCGCTGTAATCTCTACTTAAACATGGTGCTCAACTCCATATATTATTTCCCAATGATATTTGGCTATCCTATGATGTTTGAGTAGATCCGTTTGTCATGTGGGCTAATCGTGATCTTGGTTGGTATGAGTGTACATTTTATTTATGGTGCTGTCCTACGGTGCCCTCCGTCTCGCACAAACGTGAGGGGTCCTCACTGTAGGGTGTTGCAATATGTTCGTGATTCACTTATTGTCGGTTGCGGGGGTGACTGATACGTCTCCATCGTATCTACTTTTCCAAACTCTTTTGTCCTTGTTTTGGACTCTAATTTGCATGATTTGAATGGAACTAACCCGGACTGACGCTATTTTCAGCAGAATTGCCTTGGTGTTATTTTTGTGCAGAAATAAAAGTTCTCGGAATGACCTGAAACTTCACGAAGAATATTTTTGGAATAAATAAAAAATATTGGCGAAAGAATCAACAGAGGGGGACCCACCTGCTGTCCACAAGGGTGCAGGGCGCGCCCACCCCCTAGGGTGCGCCCCCTACCTTGTGGGTCCCCTGGACCTCCACCGACCTCAACTCCAACCCCATATATTCACGTTCGGGGAGAAAAAATCAGAGAGAAGGATTCATCGCGTTTTACGATACGGAGCCGCCGTCACCTCCTGTTCTTCATCGGGAGGCCAGATCTGGAGTCCGTTCGGGGCTCCGGAGAGGGGAAATCATCACCATCATCATCACCAACCTTCCTCCATCACCAATTTCATGATGCTCACCGCCGTGCATGAGTAATTCCATCGTAGGTTTGCTGGACGGTGATGGGTTGGATGAGATTTATCACGTAATCGAGTTAGTTTTGTTAGGGTTTGATCCCTAGTATCCACTATGTTCTAAGATTGATGTTGCTATGACTTTGCTATGCCTAATGCTTGTCACTAGGGCCCGAGTGCCGTGATTTCAGATCTGAACCTATTATGTTTTCATGAATATATATGTGTTCTTGATCCTATCTTGCAAGTTGTAGACACCTATTACGTGTTATGATCCGCATACCCTAAGGTGACAATAATTGGGATTCTTTCCAGTGATTACCGTAGTTTGAGGAGTTCATGTATTCACTAAGTGCTAATGCTTTGGTCCGGTTCACTATTAAAAGGAGGCCTTAATATCCCTTAGTTTTCATTAGGACCCCGCTGCCACGGGAGGGTAGGACAAAAGATGTCATGCAAGTTCTTTTCCATAAGCACGTATGACTATATACAGAATACATGCCTACATTATATTGATGAATTGGAGCTAGTTCTGTGTCATCCTAGGTTATAATTGTTGCATGATGAATGCCATCCGACATAATTATCCATCATTGATCCAGTGCCTATGAGCTTTTCACATATTGATCTTTGCTACGTTACTATTCTGTTGCCACTATTACAATTGCTACAAAATTGTTACTGTTACTTTTGCCAGTGTTACCGTTACTTCCATACTACTTTTTTACTAAATACTCTGTTGCAGATATTAAGTCTTTCAGGTGTGGTTGAATTGACAACTCAGCTGCTAATACTTGAGAATATTCTTTGGCTCTCCTTGTGTCGAATCAATAAATTTGGGTTGAATACTCTACCCTAAAAAACTATTGCGATCCCCTATACTTGTGGGTTATCAAGACCTTTTTCTGGCACCGTTGCCGGGGAGCATAGCTCTATTCTCTAAGTCACTTGGGATTTATATCTGTTGATCACTATGAGGAATTTGAAAGATTCTAGAACCAAGATTTTTCCCTCTACTACGAGGGGAGGTAAGGAATTGCCATCTATCTCTGCACTTGATTCACCTTATGATTTGAGTAAGCTTGCGACACCTACACCTGCTATTGATTCTGATATGTTGTATGTTATTGATGATGCTACTTCTACTATGAATGATGCTTATGATTCTACTACTTTGCTTGATAAAACTGTGCCACTGGGTGAATTACCTGATGAACATCTTGCTAGAGTTAGAACTATTGACTATGCTGAAGATGATGATATTTCTGAAACTGATGAAATTATTGAAACTGAACACTTTGAAACACCTGATAAGACTAGCTCTCCTAGGTATGAACTTCCAGTTGTACATGAGGGTTATATTATGGATGAAGAAACTGCTAGAGACCTTTTTGCTTGTAATGATAGAGATGATCTTAAGAAACTGTTAGCTAAGCTGAAAGAAAAGTCTTTGAATGCTAGAATGCAATATGATCCTAAGTTTGCTACTTCACCTATCTTTGTTATTGATAAGGATTATGAATTCTCTGTCGATCCTGAGTTAATTAATTTGGTTGAATCTGATCCTTTCTATGGCTATGAATCTGAAACTGTTGTGGCACATCTTACTAAATTGAATGATATAGCCACCCTATTTACTCATGAGGAAAAAATTCGCTATTACTATATTCTTATGTTCTTTCCTTTCTCGTTAAAGGGTGATGCTAAGTTATGGTTTAATTCTCTTGCTCCTGGTTGTGTGCGTAGTCCCTAGGATATGATTTACTACTTCTCTAAAAAATATTTCTCTGCTCATAAGAAACAAGATGCTTTAAAGGAAATATTTAACTTTGTGCAAATTGAAGAAGAGAGTCTCCCACAAGCTTGGGGGAGGCTTCTCCAATTACTTAATGCTTTGCCTGATCATCCTCTCAAGAAAAATGAAATACTTGATATCTTTTATAAGGGACTAACCGATGCTTCTAGGGACCACCTAGATAGTTGTGCTGGTTGTGTTTTCAGGGAACGAACTATTGAGCAAGCTGAATTGCTATTGAACAATATATTGAGTAATGATAATGATTGGACACTTCCTGAACCAACTCCTAAGCCAACTCTGAAGAAAAGAGGTATTCTATTCCTCAGTCTTGAAGATATGCAAGAGGCAAAGAAATCTATGAAAGAAAAAGGTATTAAAGCTGAAGATGCTAAGAACCTACCACCTATTGAAGAAATGCATGGTCTTGATAACCCGACACTGGTAGTAGAGGTAAATTCTCTCTATAGATTTGATGAAGGTGATATTCCTCATAATAAGTCTGCTAGTCAATGCTTGGATGAGTTTGATAATTTTATTGTTAAACAAGAAAATTTCAATGCTTATGTTAGTAGACAATTGAAACGTAATGCTCACATGCTTGACTGCTTGGGTGATTATATGAGTAGAACTTTTAATGATCTTAAGCTTATTAGTAAGCATGCTTCCATGGTTAAAACTCAAGTAGAACAAGTACTTAAGGCACAAGATGATTTGCTTAAGGAGTTGAATAGTAAGAACAATGATAATGCTGTTAGGGTTATGACTAGAGGTGGTAAAATGACTCAGGAACCTTTGTATCTTGAGGGCCATCCTAAAAGAATTGAGCAAGATTCTCAGAGAATTAATACTGATGCACCTAGTCCTAGTAATAAAAATAAAAAGAAAACTGATAGGACTTTGCATGCTTCTAGTGAACATGTTATAGACACATCTGAGAATCCAAATGATATTTCTATTTCTGATGCTGAGACACAATCTGGTGATGAACATGAACCTAGTGATAATGTTAATGATGATGTTCATGTTGATGCTCAACCTAGTAATGATAACGATGTGGAGGTAGAACCTGCTGTTGATCTTGATAACCCATAATCAAAGAATAAACGTTATGATAAGAGAGACTTCGTTGCTAGGAAACATGGTAAAGATAGAGAACCATGGGTTCAGAAACCCATGCCCTTTCCTCCTAATCCATCCAAGAAAAAGGATGATGAGTATTTTGAGCGCTTTGCTGAAATGATTAGACCTATCTTTTTGCATATGCGTTTGACTGATATGCTGAAAATGTCTCCTTATGCTAAGTATATGAAAGATATTGTCACAAATAAAAGAAAGATACCTGAAGCTGAAATTTCCACCATGCTTGCTAATTATACTTTTAAGGGTGGAATGCGAAAGAAACTTGGAGATCCAGGAGTACCAACTATACCATGCTCCATTAAAAGAAACTATGTTAAAACTGCTTTATGTGATTTGGGAGCCGGTGTTAGTATTATGCCTTTCTATTTAATCGTAGACTTGAATTGAATAAGTTGACACCTACTGAAATCTCTTTGCAAATGGCTGATAAATCAACAGCTATACCCATCAGTATTTGTGAGGATGTGCCTGTTGTGGTTGCAAACGTTACTATCTTAACGGACTTTGTTATTCTTGATATTCCCAAGGACGACAGTATGTCGATCATCCTTGGTAGACCCTTTTTGGATACTGCAGGGGCTGTTATTGATTGCAACAAATGCAATGTCACTTTTCATGTTAATGGTAATGAGCATACAGTACACTTTCTGAAGAAACAACCTCAAGTTCATAGTATCAATTCTATTGGAAAATTTTCAACTATTACCATCAGAGGTTTTGAATTTCCTCTCCCTACTGTCAAAAAGAAATATGATATTCTTATTGTTGGGGATATGCATATCCCCGTTGAGGTAACCTAGTGTTATTAAAAAATTCTCCGGTTTCATGTTATTCGAAAGAGGTTTGTTAATAAGACTTGATCAACCTTGTTAACGGATTCCTTTCGATGAGCATGAGATGGATGAATTTAGAAAGCACAACTTTCTGTACTTACTTTTTACTTTCTGTTATTTAGAATAAATAAAGCAAACATAGTATTATCTGTCTGTTTTCTGAATTATCCGTGCAATAAAAATATCCCAAAAATAAAAGTTCTCCAAATGCCCTGAAAATTTAGTATGATTTTTTATAGAATATTTTAGAATTTCTGGCACTGAGATTGCACCAGGGGGGCTGCACCAGTGGACCACAAGGGTGGAGGTCGCGCTCTACCCCCAGGGCGTGCCCTCCTGCCTTGTGGGTCCCACGTAGGCCCCCCTCACTTATTCCAGCACCCATCCACTTCGTCTGCCTCCAGAAAAAATCATCTCAGTGCTCAAACCCGTGTTCTAGCTCATCTTGCTGCCATTTTTTATCTCCTTGTGTAAAGCTCCATTTGCAAAACTGTTTTGGGGGATTGTTCTTCGGTATGTGACTCCTCCAATGGTCCAATTAGTTTTTGTTCTAGTGCTTTATTTATTGCAAATTTTTGCTACTATGGTGACCTTGTTCTTGAGCTTGCATGTCAGATTTATATGGTCCAAAGTAGTTTTGATGCATGATATAGCCTCTAGACACTTGTAGGAGTAGTTGCTATCAATCTTGTTGAGTTTGGTTCACTTTTATTTTGAGTCACGAAAAATTTCAGAAATTTTTCAGAGGAAGAAAAATGTTGAGGAAAATGTACCAAGGTGGTTCCTCGAGGAAGCAAGCACCGAGGCTCGCGATACGTGAACCGGACCTTGAACCACCAAGGGAAGCTCAAGTGCGGCCTTGTGAATGGGCGTCGGATGAATTCATGGTTCGTGCAGGTTTCAAGGATGAGTTTGATGCGTACGTGCAAAATGCTGAACTGGGGGACTTCTTGTCAGATAAGTGTCCCCAATACTATCAACTCACTGATTCATTTGTGAGAAGGTTTAAATTTACATCTCAGCGCAATACTCATACTGTCCTATTTGATCTTTATGATGAATCATATACCATGGACCTTGAAGATTTTAATACTGCTTGCAAAATCCCACAATGGGGCATTCATAGTGAGCCTCGTAAAACTGAGTGCAATGATTTCCTTGCTAGCATTACTGTGGGAGAAACTAGACATATTACACAAGCCTCGATGGGGAGTATTCATTTTGAGAGAATTCCTTATTTATGTGACACCCCGGCTCAGAGAGACCGGAACGCCTTGTTCTCCAGCCCAAAGATTGAGGTAAGTCTCTGGAATACGACACTGCTTGGCATAGAACAAATCAGCTCTTTATTACAATCGATATGGGTCCAAGGGGATTACATTGGCACGGCGACACTACGCCTGCCAAGGTTGCTCTATGCAAGCAGCAGAACAACTGATAGCAGCGGAATAGCGACGACGACGATGGACTCCACTCCGCAGGGATGCTGGCTGGAATGTTTATCCTAGCTCGCAAACACAAGATCCTCGGCAAACAAGCAAGCAGACAAAGCATGACCTACAAACTGGCATGACACGCCAGGTCAGTACATTGAATGTACTTGCAAGCTCACAGCAACCAAAGCAATCAAGACAAACAACAGCATGGCATTTACAGGTTACTTAACAAAGATGAACATGATACTAGCAGAACACATGGCATGCACAAGATGAACATGATACAGCTAGAACAATACCAGATGAGCATGGCATGAACATATGAGGATACTAGCATGCAACATGTTAACAATATTATGCACCAACTTACTCTGTTCGGGGTTACCTCGTAACCACCACATGAATCACTTACCATCATGGTCACTACACGATCACCTCAGGATCAAATCAAGCTTGGTATTAACAATACCATAGTAATCATTACATGACCACAAGGAGCTATCTTTACCCTTGATTCTCGCATAACACCATAAACCACAACCAACTTCGGTATCCTCGATACCGCTGTGATTCTCTCGCGATCACATAAGGATCAACCACTCCTTTCATCATCGA
This sequence comes from Thinopyrum elongatum, assembly GCA_011799875.1. NCBI lineage: Eukaryota > Viridiplantae > Streptophyta > Magnoliopsida > Poales > Poaceae > Thinopyrum > Thinopyrum elongatum. The sequence goes on along the minus strand of CM022297.1, from coordinate 365,561,773 downwards.
ACCGGGGTTGTTATTAAACAGATTATTATTACTGTTGACCCATAGTGTGACCTACTACGAACTGGGCCCTTATCCGCGGGCACGGCTATTGATAGATTAAACACACTCTACAGAGGATAGCACACTGTACCCACACCACGGAACCCATGGCCTCGGACTAACATTCGGGTGGACCAACGGTGTTCCGACAAAACCGATCTATTGCCATGACACTCTCTCAACCACTCCGACCAACTCCCCTTTGGGCTAAGTCATGGGTGGCCCCGATGTCACCTCGTGACACCCAACGGCCACCGTCGTGGCAAACATAAATGGTCCCAAATGGGGACAAAAGCGCGCAAACAACTCAGGCACACAAGGCTTATATCGGCCCACCTGATCAGGGTAGCGCACGCATATAACCTTCCCTAGTTGGAGGCACCGGCAAGAGGCATGACAATAGACCCAGTTAGGAGCCCCCATAAAGCAAGTGTGGTTGCACTGGTCAGCTCGATTTCGATGGCACTATGACTCATCCAACAGGTGTTCAAGTTCAATTAAAGTCCGGTTAAACTTGAATGCAAATGATGCTGAGTCATACAATATAACATGATGAAATAAAAGTGCATATGAGCATGATATCAACATGAGCATGGGTAGAGCAACATAACCATATGAATCATTAGCATCAATAATAATAAAGCTCTTAGTCTACTTGATGCAGATGAACATGGCATAGCGATGATCGTACGTAACACAGGTGCTTCATAGCAGACGGTAAGCATGCATCAGATGAACATCACTATCACCAGCATGTACTGCTACCAAGCATGACATATGAGAATAATACTAGCAAGTAGTACATACTAACAAGGTGCATAAGAACATAGCATGAAAATAAGCATGTATCCATAAGCATAACCGAAATGGTACTAGCAGTATTAAACGAGCAGTCATTTATTAAATATTCAAGTGAAAACCATGGCTACTGCAAATCCATCATGCAAGTGGCTATCGTGGCTTGCCTGGGGTTGCCGGATACTCCAGGAAGAGGTACGGTGAAGTCACGGGACGATTCGCCGGACGCTTCACTCTTGGAGGGGGCTAGAATAGGGCAAGGGCATAAAGGTCATTTTCACAGTGGGACCACCTAGTGAAAATGATACCAAAAGATAGAGCTCGACGAGACGAAGAAGTAGGCTTTGGATTCACCTCAATCGGAGTTACGGTTGCGGAGATACGAGGGGTGGAAGTTTAGGGACCAATCTATGAAAATTTCTTCACCAACAGGTCCCTGGCGGCTGAAAATAGAAAGCTCATTTCTCAGATTACATTTTCAGAAAGGGAAAACGTATTTCCGACCACAGCCATACCCTAAGGCGTTTTTGATCAGGGAAAACATATTCCGCGGAATACGCCTCCACTAATCCACGTCAGCGGGGCCACTGGGTCAACAGGTGAGTCACTTACGGGTGGTGCCCGTGGGCAGAGGAGGGGGTCCAGGCGCTGTCGTCGTCTTCCTCCTCCTGTCCCCCCGATCAGAAGCAGAGGAGGATAGGGGAGAGGTGCCGACGAGGGGCCCGGCCGTCTCCGGCCAAGGGGAGGCCACCGGAGAGCTCGGGCCACCGCGCCGCCTTCGTTTAGGGGAAGAGCAAGGGTAGGGGAGGCGCTGGGACGACGGTGTCGCTGGCGAATAGAGAAGCGGCCAGCGAGGGGGCCGGGCGCCTCAGGCCACCTCCGGCCAAGGCGAGGACGTCGACGGGCTCGGGGAGGGACGCCGCGTCCGTCCAGAGGGAAAGCAGGCTCCGGGGAGGGGTGGAGTGGCGACACCACGCGGGGACAGAGAGCAGCGGTGGCGGCGGCCGAATGTGGGGGCGGCGGCCACGGCTACTCCGACGAGGGGATGAGGGGATGGGGAGGTGCGCTGGAGCGAGGAGAAGAAGATGGTGGGGTCAGGAAGTGGAGGGGGAGCTCGGGTGGCCAGATTGGAGTGGACTCCGGCGAGCACCGTGGTGGTCTGAGGCGAAAACGGCGAGCTCCGGTGGACTAGGGAGGCAGGGGAGGGAATTGTGAGGTGCAGAGGAGGTCGTGCACTCCTTAAATAGCCGAGTGGGGGGCTCTAGAGCTCACGGGTGAGCTCGAGCTAAAAAACAATGGAGGACAGGGGAGGCTAGCGTCACGGGCATGGCTGCCAGCGCTCGACGACGGCGAAACAGGAGGGGGCCCGGGCACAGGACGATGCAGACGAGCACGAGGAGCTCCTGGACAAGGAGAGGCGTCGAGACACGGAGGAAGAGGGCGGCTACAGGGCACGCGGTCGGCCAGAGCGCGGGATTTGGCTCGTTCGCCCCGTGGTCACCGCGTGAACTGGTGCAAGCGGCGCGTTTTGGCCAGTTCGACCATGTCTAGTAGATAGTCCATACTGCCCTTAGTATCAATGAAGAAAGAAATGAGCTCAAAGGCAAAGAAGAGAAATGCACTGAGTGCCAAAGCAGATCAACAGCAACCTGTTTGTGCTGTGGTGAGGAAGATCCAAGTGGGGATAGACTCTGGTATTTAGCATGGTGTTATTACATGCTAAGATCACTGAGGTGACCAAGTATCACCTTAAGAGGAGGGGTTTAGCTGGTACTTTCTGTAGAAAGTGCCACACTGTCTAGATTTGGAAAACATGAAGTAGCACTCACACAGTTGCTTTGCATGAGCTGAAACTTGGAGGAGATGAGTTATTTGATGATATTAAGCTGCTGTAAAATTTTCATACCATTTATAAATACCAAAATGGTACTTGCTTCACAGAGCTTCAATCTGGATAGAAACTTAGGAAAATTGCACAAGGCAAATCGCTAGATTAATTGATCCAAAACTTGGTGGAGAGAGTTAATATGAATAGGGGAATGGCCTGGTAAATTTTCAGCAATAATTAAGCAATATAAAATATAGTTCCTTCACAACCTGAAAATCTGGCCAGAAACCAAGAATTGATGGTGTGCTCACATAGAGTGATGAAGTGAGCTCAAATCTTGAGGAGAGTCATGATTTGATCATTTGAAGGATATTGCAAAATTTCAACTCATTTGGATTAACCTAGCTAGTACTTCCTTCAGAAAGACTTCCCTCAGACAGGAACTTTGAAAAATTGCTCAGGAATATTTACTAGGCAAATTGGGTTGAATTTTGGCATGAGGTAATGATATAGACAGAAAAAGGTCTCCAAAAAGTTTGCGGTCAATCAAGCAAAGATAAATGACACTTCCTTCTCAAAAAGCCACTTAGGGAAGAATGAGAAAAGGAATATTTGTGAATTATATTTGATGATGCCAAGGAATTATTCTGCCATATCTGTGGAACATATGACCCAAACAATTTATGAGAATTATTTGGGAATTTTTGGAGTGACAGAAATCTAGGTTGTTTCACAACCTAGGGCTAAAAGAATTATTCCTTTAATAGAAAAGGAATATTCCCAATAAAAATAATATTGGGATTGGACTAAGATGAAAATGGCAAGGTCTTGGGATGGTTTTGAGGATGAAAAGCCACTATGAAACCTAGGAAGATATGATCTTCCCAAGTTTTAGGATCACAGAGCCACGGAAAAGCAAATCAAAGCAGTAATCCAAATGAAATCAAAAGAAAAAGAAAAAGCCAAAATCCAGGGTGTTACAATTTAACACTGTGTAAAACTTTTATTCCCTATTTGACACTGAAAAAATATTTCTTCCCTATCTAACACAATCTTTAAATTTTGTTCCCAATCTAACTCTTCGATCCATCTTTTGTGCAAACGGTGTTAAACGACATGTGAAATGACAATTCTGCCCTCAGACATCTATTCAATCATTTTCTTTATTTCGGTGTCTTATTTAAGGGTGGAGTCCATGGTTAGTGTAGATCACACGTACTAACAAGCAAGCTAACTCACTGCTGGACGGATTTAAAAAAACTCACTGCTGGATGGATTCCTTAAGCTAGCTTGCACACGCATGTAAAAAACAACACGGCCGCCGGCTTGCTTCATGGATGGCTCGACTCGACGAAACACCACACGCGAACAATACGAGTACACGCCGAGTTGATTGCATAAGGACCATGTCATGCCTTTGGATTTTTATTGCCATTTCTGATTTTTTTAGATGTAATTGCTATTTCTGATTGGGGTCACGGTTCGGTGTTTACAAGGGGTACGTACCCGTACCCCTTGTAAACACCGAACCGTGACCCCAATCAGAAATAGCAATTACCTCTAAAAAAATTGTGTATACGTACCTAGTGTTATATGAAGTCAATGCAACCTAGCATATTCGGTATCAAACTCTAGTGTTATATGAAGTCAATGTATACACATGTATACGTACAGGACACAGATACAGAAGTTGGGTTTAATTCCAACATCGGCGTTCCTGTGCGAGGGGAGTATGGGTGGGGTGAAGCCATGACAGTGATCTTGACCTGACTTAGGTGCTTCTAGTGCCAGGGGTAAATTTGTCATTTCATGTGTCATTTAACACCATTAGGTCAAAAAATAGACGGAAGTGTTATATTGGGAACAAAATTTAAAGTTGGTGTTAGATAATGAAGAAATATTCTTGAATGTTAAATAGGGAAACGAAATTTAAAACAGTGTCAAATAAGGAATTCTTTCATTCATTTTCCTGCCATACATTATTTTGCTCTCTTCATAGGTAGATGCATTAATGGTAAACATGATCATAGCCACCTTTGCGCATCGGACCTTAGTGTCCTTAAGTGTGCAGTGTTGGGTGATAAACGATATAACTTGGGGGCCATTATTGCGAGGAGGTTACATCTTCATGCTAAAGATGAAGATTTATTTGGTGGGATTTATGCAACCCGTTTAGCTAATTATCTTGGAGTACCCATAAGGGGGAATGACATTGAGTTACCACCTGCTTTTCTTGATTATAATGCTTTGGTTCGCTACCAGTTTCTTGTGAGGAACGAACAGTCCCTCCTGTACCAACTAATCTTTAACCAACAGCGCGCTGTCCATATTACTCTTCCTGCTCCTGCCTTCTTTAACTTTCAGGTCAGAGGGAGATATTTTATAACTAGAGAGGAGGCAAACGAGTATGAGAGAGAGGTTGAGGCCACTCGCCTCCATGCTGCAGCCCTTCAGGCAGTAGCTGCCGCATCACAGTACAACCCCGACTACAACTTTGGATATCCGCCGGGCCAGCCGTGGCCCTAGACCAACTTAGGCCAAAAGCCTAAGCTTGGGGGAGTACGTATTTCTCACCGACATTATATTCATGTTCACACACTCATTCCAGTTGTTGGTGTTCATACTTTTTCATTGTATTATCCATGTTAGTTTATTTTCTTTTTCCCGCTTTCTTCTTGTGTGTTTGAAAAACCTTAAGAAAAACCAAAAAAAATAGTTGTAGCCTATTTCCTTTCCATGTTTATTTAGTAGTAGTATTAAAGAAAACCCAAAAAGATTTCTCGTTCTTCTTTTGCTTGTTGGGAGCTTTCCCATGTAAATAGTTTTTCTCGTTCTTGTCTTACCTTCTTCAGAAAAACAAAAACTCCAAAAACATTTCAGTGTGTTTCTTTGAAATTCTTTTCTTTTCTTTGGGGGTCGAGAGGAGAAGACCACGATGAAAATATTGAGTGGCTCTCATATGCATTATTGTTGATCTAACAAAGAGCCCATATTACCTTGTCTTCTCCTTTGAATAAATGTTTGCAGATTCCAGCTTAGTCCAATGCATGTGCACTATTATTATTATCCACACTGTTCGGTCGTGCAAGTGAAAGGCAATAATGATGATATATGATGAAATTATTGAGATGAGGAAAAGCTGGTATGAACTCGACCTATCTTGTTTTTGTAAATATGATTAGTTCATCGTTCTTGATTCAGCCTACTATGAATGAAACATGTTTGCAATGACAATTAGAGATTATAGTTACTCATGCCATGCTTAATTAGCTAGGAGTTTATAATGGTTTACCTTGCGTGCCAACATGCTTTTGAAATGGTTGTGATGTAGTATGATAGGATGGTATCCTCCTTTGAATGATTCGAGTGGCTTGACTTGGCACATGTTCACACATGTAGTTGAAACAAAATCAACTTAGCCTCCACGATATTTATGTTCATGGTGATTTATATCCTACTCATGCTTGCACTCAATGTTGGTTAATCTCAATGCATGTTTATGGCTGTTGTCGCTCTCTAGTTGGTCGCTCCTCAATCTCTTGCTAGCCTTCACCTGTACTAAGCGGGAATACTGCTTGTGCATCCACTTCCATAAACCCAAAGTTGTTCCATATGAGTCAACCATACCTACCTATATGCGGTATTTACTTGCCGTTCCAAGTAAATTTGCATGTGCCAAACTCTAAACCTTCAAATAATAATCTGTTTTGTATGCCTGAATCGCTCATGTAGCGACTGAGGGCTGTCAGTATCTTCCATGCTAGGTGGGTTATTCTCACGATGAGTGGACTCCGCTCGTCATTCACGAGAAAATGGCTGGTAATCGGGATGCCCAGTCCCATGCTCAAATCAAATCAAATTATAATTGCAAACAAAACTCCCCCAGGATTGTTGTTAGTTGGATGATACCCGTTGTTTCGGACCAGCCGTGGAATGTGCTTGTTGGTGGTGGGGGAGTATAAACTTTACCATTCTGTTTGGGAACCGCCTATAATGTATGTAGCATGGAAGATACCGAGATCTCTTGGTCGTTATGTTGACAATGAAAGCATACCGCTCAAAATTATATTCATCTCTGTTTCAAAAAGCTCGAGCTCTGGCACCTCTGCAAATCCCTGCTTCCCTCTACGAAGGGCCTATCTATTTACTTTTATGCTGAGTCATCATCCTCTTATAAAAAGCACCAATTAGAGAGCACCACTGTCATTTGTATGCGTTGTTATTAATTGATATTGAGTATGGCTGTGACTGGATCTATTTTGCCATGAATTACAATGTCTAGTCAGTCCTTGATCTTTAGGGGTGCTCTGCATTTATGCTTTGCGGTCTCAGAAAGGGCTAGCGAGATACCATTCTGTTATATCATATCATGATTGTTTTGAAAAAGTGTTGTCATCCGAGATTTATTATTATTGCTCGTTAGTTGATTATGCCATTGGTATGAGTAAATGTGAGACCTAAATGTTATTGTGAATATGGTTAGTTTATAATCTTTGCTGAAAACTTGAATGCTGGCTTTACATATTTGCAACAACAAGATCAAACAAAGTTTGTAAAAGTTTTTCTTTATCACTTTCAGTTTATCAACTGAATTGCTTGAGGACAAGCAATGGGTTAAGCTTGGGGGAGTTGATACGTCTCCATCGTATCTACTTTTCCAAACTCTTTTGCCCTTGTTTTGGACTCTAATTTGCATGATTTGAATGGAACTAACCCGGACTGACGCTGTTTTCAGCAGAATTGCCTTGGTGTTATTTTTGTGCAGAAATAAAAGTTCTCGGAATGACCTAAAAATTCACGGAGAATATTTTTGGAATAAATAAAAAATATTGACGAAAGAATCAACAGAGGGGGACCCACCTGCTGTCCACAAGGGTGCAGGGCGCGCCCCCTGCCTTGTGGGTCCCCTAGACTTCCACCGACCTCAACTCCAACTCCATATATTCACGTTCGGGGAGAAAAAAATCAGAGAGAAGGATTCATCGTGTTTTACGATACGGAGCCGCCGTCACCTCCTGTTCTTCATCAGGAGGCCAGATCTAGAGTCCGTTCGGGGCTCCGGAGAGGGGAAATCGTCGCCATCATCATCACCAACCTTCCTCCATCACCAATTTCATGATGCTCACCGCCGTGCATGAGTAATTCCATCGTAGGCTTGCTGGACGGTGATGGGTTGGATGAGATTTATCATGTAATCGAGTTAGTTTTGTTAGGGTTTGATCCCTAGTATCCACTATGTTCTAAGATTGATGTTGCTATGACTTTGCTATGCCTAATGCTTGTCACTAGGGCCCGAGTGCCATGATTTCAGATCTGAACCTATTATGTTTTCATGAATATATATGTGTTCTTGATCCTATCTTGCAAGTTGTAGACACCTATTACGTGTTATGATCCGCATACCCCAAGGTGACAATAATTGGGATTCTTTCCGGTGATTACTGTAGTTTGAGGAGTTCATGTATTCACTAAGTGCTAATGCTTTGGTCCGGTTCTCTATTAAAAGGAGGCCTTAATATCCCTTAGTTTCCATTAGGACCCCGCTGCCACGGGAGGGTAGGACAAAATATGTCATGCAAGTTCTTTTCCATAAGCATGTATGACTATATACGGAATACATGCCTACATTATATTGATGAAGTGGAGCTAGTTCTGTGTCACCCTAGGTTATAACTGTTGAATGATGAATGCCATCCGACATAATTATCCATCATTGATCCATTGCCTACGAGCTTTTCACATATTGATCTTTGCTATGTTACTTTTTCGTTGCCACTGTTACAATTGCTACAAAACTGTTACTGTTACTTTTGCCACTGTTACCGTTACTTCCATACTACTTTTCTACTAAATACACTGTTGCAGATATTAAGTCTTTCAGGTGTGGCTGATTTGACAACTCAGCTGCTAATACTTGAGAATATTCTTCGGCTCCCCTTGTGTCGAATCAATAAATTTGGGTTGAATACTCTACCCTCGAAAACTGTTGTGATCCCCTATACTTGTGGGTTATCAGTGACAGCAGCCTAAACACAGATAAGTGGGTTGTTGCTTATGGGAGTAAAGAGGACTTGATACTTAATGCTATGGTTGGGTTTCACGACCTTAATGATCTTTAGTAGTTGCAGATGCTTGCTAGAGTTCCAATCATAAGTGCATATGATCCAAGTAGAGAAAGTATGTTAGCTCGAGCCTCTCCCTCATATAAAATTGCAAGAATGATTACCGGTCTAGTTATAGATTGCCTAGGGACAAATGACTTTCTTGTTGACAAAAGCTATCTACTTTTATTACCTTGCAATTTATTCGTAGTTTTATTCGCGCAAAGTACTCATAGTTTTATTCTTGCAAAATAGTTTCATACTTGTTTTAGGTAAAGCAAACATCAAGTGTGCGTAGAGTTGTATCGGTGGTCCATAGAACTTGAGGGAATATTTGTTCTACCTTTAGCTCCTCGTTGGGTTCGACACTCTTATTTATCGAAGAAGGCTACAAACGATCCCCTATACTTGTGGGTTATCAAGACCTTTTTCTGGCACCGTTGCCGGGTAGCAATAGCGTGAGGTGATACGTCTCTGTCGTATCTATAATTTTTGATTGTTTCATGCCAATATTATACAACTTTCACATATTTTTGGCAACTTTTTATATGATTTATTGGACTAACCTATTGATCCAGTGCCCAGTGCTAGTTCCTTTTCTTGCATGTTTTTTGTATCGCAGAAAATCCATATCAAACGAAGTCCAAACGCGATAAAAATTTACGGAGAATTATTTTGGAATTTATGTGATTTTTGGGAGGTGGAATCAACGCAAATGGTGGCCCACAGTGCCAACAACCCACCAGGGCGCGCCCCAGGTCCCAGGCGTGCCCTGGTGTCTTGTGCCCTCCTCGAACATCAGTTGGAGCCCTTCTTCTGGCGCAAGAAAGATATTTTATGGAAAAAAATCGTGTTAAAATCTCAGCGCAATCGGAGTTACGGATCTCCGGGAATATAAGAAACGGTGAAGGGCCAGATCTGGGGAACGCGAAACAGAAGAGAACAGAGAGGGAGATCCAATCTCGGAGGGGCTCCCGCCCCTCCGCCACCATGGAGGCCATGGACCAAAGGGGGAACTCTCCTCCCATCTAGAGGGGAGGCCAAGGAAGAAGAAGAAGGAGGGGGGCTCTCTCCCCTCTCTCCCGGTGGCGCCGGAGTGCCGGCGGGGCGAGGATCATGACGGCGATCTACATCAACAATCTTGCTACCGTCAACACCAACTATCTCCCCCTTTATGCAGTGGTGTAAAACCCCTTCTCTCCACTGTAATCTCTACTTAAACATGGTGCTCAACTCCATATATTATTTTCCAATGATCTATTGTTATCCTATGATGTTTGAGTCGATCCATTTTGTCCTGTGGGTTAATCGTGATCTTGGTTGGTATGATTGTATATTTTATTTATGGTGCTGTCCTATGGTGCCCTCCGTCTTGCGCAAACGTGAGGGATCCTCACTGTATGGCGTTGCAATATGTTCATGGTTTGCTTATTGTCGATGTTGCGGGGGTGACAGCAGCCTAAACGCGGATATGTGGGTTATGGTGTATGGGAGTAAAGAGGACTTGATACTTAATGCTATGGTTGGGTTTCACGACCTTAATGATCTTTAGTAGTTGCAGATGCTTGCTAGAGTTCCAATCATAAGTGCATATGATCCAAGTAGAGAAAGTATGTTAGCTCATGCCTCTCCCTCATGTAAAATTGCAAGAATGATTACCGGTACTTGTTATCGATTGCCTAGGGACAAATGACTTTCTTGTTGACAAAAGCTATCCACTTTTATTATCTTGCAATTTATTCATAGTTTTATTCTCGCAAAGTACTCATAGTTTTATTCTTGCAAAATAGTTTCATACTTGTTTTAGGTCAAGCAAACGTCAAGTGTGCGTAGAGTTGTATCGGTGGTCGATAGAACTTGAGGGAATATTTGTTCTGCCTTTAGCTCCTCGTTGGGTTCGACACTCTTATTTATCGAAGAAGGCTACAAATGATCCCCTATACTTGTGGGTTATCAAGACCTTTTTCTGGCGCCGTTGCCGGGGAGCAATAGCGTGGGGTGAATATTCTCGTGCGTGCTTGTTTGCTTTATCACTAAGTAGTTTTTATTTCCTGTTCTAAGTTGTTCTCTATCTTTAGTTATGGATATGGAACACGAAACACCAAAAAAATTAGTTGTACTTGCTACTCATGGAGATGGGGAACCTCCTAAAACCCTCGATTCTCGTTATGTGAAAAATATTATGCAATACTTTGATAATCCTGAGAAAACCCCGTTCAACTTGATAATGGGAGACACATTGGATCAACGTGAATACTTTAGGGATTATCGCTTGCCACAAAAAGGGAAACTATTATGGGATCAAATTCATATGTTGAAATGGTATGCTTGGAATCTATGCTCTAGATATGATTATACTTGTTGCTCTAGGATGAATGCTCCACACCTTCCCTTTTCATGCAAATTTAATGATAATGAAACCTTATCTTCTTATGCTAATGGTAGATATGATTACTATGATGTGGAACGAATAGAAGAATTTGTTGCTTTTAAGGGTGCTTATGAAATTGAATCTTTGTTTGAAAATTTGAAGATTTTGATGATTCAGTTTATAGACCTGAAAATTTTGCTATCCTTAAATATTGCTATGACAATTATAAATTCAATTACAATATTGATGTATTTATTGAGAAAGTCTCCGCTGTCCAAGAAGAGACTAATATTTTGCAGGAGTCTATGGAAGAAGAATTTGATGAAACTGTGAGCTCATTGGATGAAAAAGATGATGAAGAGAGTGAAGAACAAAAGGAGGAAGAGCGGATTAGCTACCCGTGCCCACCTTCTAATGAGAGTAACTCTTCAACTCATACATTGTTTAATGTCCCTTCGTTCTTACCGAAGGATGAATGTTATGATAATTGCTATGATCCCATTGATTCTTTTGAAATATCCCTTTTTGATGAACTTGATGCTTGCTATGATTTCGGCCTAGATGCCAATATGAATTATGCTTATGGAGATGAACTTGCTATAGTTCCTTATGTTGAGAATGAAATTGTTGCTATTGCACCCACGCATGATAGTCCTATTATCTTTTTGAATTCTCCAAACTACACTATATCGGAGAAGTTTGCTCTTATTAAGGATTATATTGATGGGTTGCCTTTTACCGTTGCACATGATGATTTTGATGAATGTAATATGCATGTGCTTGCTGCTCCTACTTGCAATTATTATGAGAGAGGAACTACATCTCCACCTCTTTATGTTTCCTACGATAAAATTGCAAGAAACTACTTATGCTATGTATTGGCCTTTACTTGATGTGCATGAATGGTTCTTTTATGACATGCCGATGCATAGGAAGAGAGTTAGACTTCATCATTGCATGATATATGTTGCTTTGTGCTCACTACTAAATGCAAAATCATTGTTAATTAAAATTGGCTTTGATATACCTTGGGATCCGGGTGGATCCATTACTTGAGCACTTTATGCCTAGCTTAATGGCTTTAAAGAAAGCGCTGCCAGGGAGACAACCCGGAAGTTTTAGAGAGTCATTTTATTCTGTTGAGTGCTTTTATAAAGTTTAAAAACAAAAAAAAATATAGAGGGGAACTTAAAACTTTTCAACAAAAGAGAGGCGATTGAAAGGTGATGCATTGGAGAAGTGAGGGTCGACCTTGAACACTTGTGTTCATGCTCATGGAAACAATGTAAATTTTTCATGAAGATTCTCACAAAAATAATTATCCCTTTTACAAATCCATTGTATTATAAAAATAATGTTCCAAGATTTGCCTTTAGGATGATTAGATTGCTTGTTGGTATGTGCGGTGCAAAAACAGAAACTTTGGCTGTAGTGCGTGATTTTACATTTTTTTACTGGAATGTCAAAAGTTTCTGATACTTTTTGCACAGTATTTCTATACAAAATTTTTATTTTGTCCTAATTTTCAGAATTTTTGGAGTAACAGAAGTATGGTAGGTGTTCAGATTGCTACCGACTGTCCTGTTTAAGACAGATTCTATTTTTGATGCATTGTTTTGCTTGTTTTGATGAAACTATCGATTTTTATCGGTGGTATAAGCCATGGAAAAGTTATATTACAGTATATACAATGCAAAAACAAAAATATGAATTGGTTTGCAACAGTACTTAGAGTAGTGATTTGCTTTATTATACTAACGGATTTTACTGAGCTTTCTGTTGAGTTTTGTGTGGATGAAGTGATCAAAGATCGAGGAGGTCTCGATATGAGGAGAAGGAGGAGAGGCAAGAGCTCAAGTTTGGGGATGCCCAAGGCACCCCAAGTAAATATTCAAGGAGACTCAAGCATCTAAGCTTGGGGATGCCCTGGAAGGCATCCCATCTTTCTTCAACAAGTATCGGTATGTTTTCGTATTTGTTTCGTTCATGTGATATGTGCAAATCTTGGAGCGTCTTTTGTGTTTATTTTTCACTTTTCTTTTATGCACCATGCTGGTATGAGATAGTCCATGGTTGATTTATAGAATGCTCATTGCACTTCACTTATATCTTTTGAGTATGGCTTTATAGAATGCTTCATGTGCTTCACTTATATCATTTAAAGTTTGGATTGCCTATTTCTCTTCACATAGAAAACCGTTGTTTGTAGAATGCTCTTTTGCTTCACTTATATTTATTAGAGCATGGTCTTTTGTAGAAAGAATTAAACTCTCATGCTTCACTTATATCTATTTAGAGAGTCAACAGGAATTGGTCAATTGCATGGTTAGTCATAAAATCCTACATAAAACTTATGGATCACTGAATATGATATGTTTGATTCCATGCAATAGTTTTGCGATATAGAGATGGAATATGTGGGAGGTACTAGTAAACGGTTGTGCTTAGTAAGAATATTGGTGTTAAGGTTTGTGATTCCCGAAGCATGCACGTATAGTCTCTCGTTATGCTATGAAGTTGGAGCATGGTTTATTATTGATTGTCTTCCTTATGAGTGGCGGTCGGGGACAAGCAATGGTCTTTTCCTACCAATCTATCCCCCTAGGGGCATGCATAGTAGTACTTTGCTTCGAGGGCTAATAAACTTTTGCAATAAGTATATGAGTTCTTTATGACTAAAGTGAGTCCATGGATTATACGCACTCTTACCTTTCCGCAATTTGCTAGCCTCTACGGTACCGTGCATTGTCCTTTCTCACCTCGAGATGTGGTGCAAACTTCGCCGGTGCATCCAAACCCCGTGATATGATACGCTCTATCACACATAAGCTTTATTATATCTTCCTCAAAATAGCCACCATACCTACCTATTATGGCCTTTCCATAGCCATTCCGAGATATATTGCCATGCAACTTCCACTGCTTCCATTTTGATTACTTGAGCATTCATTATCATATTGCTTTGCATGATCATATAGCTGACATAGTAGTTGTGGCTCAGCCACCGTGCATCATTTTTTATACATGTTACGCTAGATCATTGCACATCCTGGTACACTGCCAAAGGCATTCATATAGAGTCATATTTTGTTATAGGTATCGAGTTGTAATTTTGAGTTATAAGTAAATAGAAGTGTGATGATCATCAATTTTCATTATTAGAGCATTGCCCCAGTGAGAAAGGATGATGGAGACTATGATTCCCCCACAAGTCGGGATGAGACTCCGGACAATGAGAGAAAAAAAAAGAAAAAAAAGAAAAAAAGGAAAAAGAAGAAAAAAAGAAGAAAAAAAGGAAAAGAAAAAATAATAAAAATACAAAGAGAGAAGGGGCATGCTAGTTCCACACTTGTGCTTCAAAGTGGCGCCATGTTTTTCATATGGAGAGTCTCCTATGTTGTCACTTTCATATACTAGTGGGAATTTTTCATTATAGGATTAGATGCACACCCACTTGGTTTTCATATTGAGCTTTCATACACTTATAGCTCTTAGTGCATTCGTTGCATGGCAATCCCTACTCCTCGCATTGATATCGATTGATGGGCATCTCCATAGCCCGTTGGTTAGCCGCATCGATGTGAGACTTTCTTACTTTTTTGTCTTCTCTATATTTACCCCTATCATCATACTCTATTCCACCCGTAGTGCTATATCCATGGCTTGCGCTCATGTATTGCGTGAGGGTTGAAAAAGCTGAAGCGCGTTAAAAAGTATGAACCAATTGCTCGGCTTGTCATCGGGGTTGTGCATGATAAATACTTTATGTTAAGAAGACAGAGCATGACAAGACTATATGATTTTGTAGGGATAGCTTTCTTTAGCGTTGATATTTTGAAAGACATGACTGTTTGTTGGGATGCCTGAGTATTGATGTCTTTATGTCATATTATAGACTATTGCTTTGAATCACTCGTGTCTTAATATTCATGCCATGATTAGATATATGATCAAGTTTATGCTAGGTAGCATTCCACATCAAAAATTATCTTTTTTATCATTTACCTACTCGAGGATGAGCAGGAATTAAGCTTGGGGATGCTGATACGTCTCCGTCGTATCTATAATTTTTGATTGTTTCATGCCAATATTATACAACTTTCACATATTTTTGGCAACTTTTTATATGATTTATTGGACTAACCTATTGATCTAGTGCCCAGTGCCAGTTCCTTTTTTTTGCATGTTTTTTGTATCACAGAAAATCCATATCAAACGAAGTCCAAACGTGATAAATTTACGGATAATTATTTTGGAATTTATGTGATTTTTGGGAGGTGGAATCAACGCAAACGGGGGCCCAGAGTGCCTACAACCCACCAGGGCGCGCCCCAGGCCCTAGGCGCGCCCTAGTGTCTTGTGCCCTCCTCGAACGCGGTTGGAGCCCTTCTTCTGGCGCAAGAAAGATATTTTATGGAAAAAATCATGTTAAAATCTCAGCGCAATCGGAGTTACGGATCTCCGAGAATATAAGAAACGGTGAAGGGCCAGATCTGGGGAACGCGAAACAGAAGAGAACAGAGAGGGAGATCCAATCTCGGAGGGGCTCCCGCCCCTCCGCCGCCATGGAGGCCATGGACCAGAGGGGGAACTCTCCTCCCATCTAGGGGGAGGCCAAGGAAGAAGAAGAAGAAGGAGGGGGGCTCTCTCCCCCTCTCTCCCGGTGGCGCCGGAGTGCCGCCGGGGCGAGGATCGTGACGGCGATCTACATAAACAATCTTGCTGCCGTCAACACCAACTTTCTCCCCCTTTATGCAGCGGTGTTACACCCCTTCTCTCTGCTATAATCTCTACTTAAACATAGTGCTCAACTCCATATATTATTTTCCAATGATCTATGGTTATCCTATGATGTTTGAGTGGATCCGTTTTGTCCTGTGGGTTAATCGTGATCTTGGTTGGTATGATTGTATATTTTATTTATGGTGCTGTCCTACGGTGCCCTCCGTCTCGCGCAAACGTGAGGGATCCTCGCTGTAGGGTGTTGCAATATGTTCATGGTTTGCTTATTGTCGGTGTTGCGGGGGTGACAGCAGCCTAAATGCGGATAAGTGGGTTATGGCATATGGGAGTAAAGAGGACTTGATACTTAATGCTATGGTTGGGTTTCACGAACTTAATGATCTTTAGTAGTTGCGGATGCTTGCTAGAGTTCCAATCATAAGTGCATATGATCCAAGTAGAGAAAGTATGTTAGGTCATGCCTCTCCCTCATGTAAAATTGCAAGAATGATTACCGGTACTTGTTATCGATTGCCTAGGGACAAATGACTTTCTTGTTGACAAAAGCTATCCACTTTTATTATCTTGCAATTTATTCGTAGTTTTATTCTCGAAAAGTACTCATAGTTTTATTCTTGCAAAATAGTTTCATACTTGTTTTAGGTAAAGCAAACGTCAAGTGTGCGTAGAGTTGTATCGGTGGTCGATAGAACTTGAGGGAATATTTGTTCTGCCTTTAGCTCCTCGTTGGGTTCGACACTCTTATTTATCGAAGAAGGCTACAAACGATCCCCTATACTTGTGGGTTATCAAGCGGCAAGAAGGAGGTGGCCGTCGGTGGCCGTGCGCGTGCTGGCGCGCCGCGGACACACGCCCTCGTGCCCACTGGTGATAACCCACAAGTATAGGGGATCACAACAGTTTTCGAGGGTAGAGTATTCAACCCAAATTTATTGATTCGACACAAGGGGAGCCAAAGAATATTTGTAAGTATTAGCAGCTGAGTTTTCAATTCAACCAACCTAGAGATTAATTATCTGCAGCAATATGATCAGTAGCAAAGTAATATGATAGTTTTGATAGTAGTAGCGATAGCAATAGTAACGGTAACAGTGATAGCATTGATTTTGTAGCAAGTATAATGGTAACATCAGCAGTAGTAACTTAGTAAGAATAATACAGGAGAAATTCGTAGGCATTGGATCGGTGAATTCATTGGATGATATTCATCATATAACAGTCATAACCTAGGGCGATACGGCACTAGCTCCAGTTCATAAATATAATGTAGGCATACATTCCGTAAATAGTCATCGTGCTTATGGAAAGAACTTGCATGGCATCTTTTGTCCTACCCTCCCGTGGTAGCGGGATCCTATTGGAAACTAAGGGATATTAAGGCCTCCTTTTAATAGAGAACCGGAACAAAGCATTAACACATAGTGAATACATGAACTCCTCAAACTACGGTCATCACCGAAAAGTATCCCGACTACTGTCACTCCGGGGTTTACAGATCATAACACGTAATAGGTGAATATAACTTGCAAGATTGGATCTAGAACATAGATATAATGGTGATAACATAAATGGTTCAGATCTGAAATCATGGCACCCGGGCCCAAGGTGACAAGCATTAAGCATGGCAAAGTCATAACAACATCAATCTCAGAACATAGTGGATACTAGGGATCAACCCCTTACAAAACTAACTCGATTACATGATGAATCTCATCTGACTCCTCACCGACCAGCGAGTCTACGAAGGAATTACTCACTCCCGATGGGGAGCATCATGGAATTGGCGATGGAGAAGGGTTAGTGATGACGAAGATCGAAGATCCCCCTCTCCGGAGCCCCAAACGGACTCCAGATCTGGCCTCCCGATGAAGAACAGGAGGTGGCAGCGGCTCTGTCTCGTGAAATGCGATAATTCTTCCTCCCTGATTTTTTTCCTCCAAATATAGGTATTTAAGGAGTCAGAATCAGGGTCTGCGGGGCCACCAGGTGGGGACAACCCACCTGGGCGCGCCAGGAGAGGGGGGCGCCCTGGTGGGTTGTGCTCACCCAGGGGCCCCCTCCGGTGGTTCTTGGCTCTAGTATTTTTATTTTATGCCATAAAAATTCTCCAAAAAGTTTCATGCCATTCCGAGAACTTTTATTTCTGCACAAAAACAACACCATGGTAGTTTTGCTGAAAACAGCGTCAGTCCGGATTAGTTTCATTCAAATCATGCAAATTAGAGTCCAAAACAAGAGGAAAAGCATTAGCAAAAGTAGATACGATGGAGACGTATCAACTCCCCCAGGCTTAAACCTTTGCTTGTCCTCAAGCAATTCAGTTGATAAACTGAAAGTGAAAAAGAAAAACTTTTACGAACTCTTTTGCTCTTGTTTACATAAATAAGCTTAAGTAGCACCCAGGTTTTCAGCAAAGATCATGACTAACCATTGTTGACACACAAACACGTCACGTGTACCCTCGACGCCGGGGGTGATGCACCGCAGCTCACGTCGAAGGAGACCCGACCGACAGCGCGATACGCAAGACAGTCGACGGGCGCTTTTGGAGACCCGAAACCCCACACACCCGGGAGGGACCCCGTCAGGGAGTGCGGCAGCTATGGGCTGCCCTAGGTTGATTCACTCGCCCCTAGAGCCTCGGGATTCGCAGCTCTCAAACTCGAGGAACAGTGAAGAACGAGAGAGAAAAACGATGGAGAGATAAAACATAGATGAAAAAGTAGTATATTGATTTGTTTGATTGTGTGTTGTTCAATCAGCCGTCACCCCCAACCTATATAAGAGGCGGCTGGACATCCCGTACAAGTAAAGGATTCATCTAGGCTTTCCTTACAAGAAAATTACATCAATTCACGTCCTACAGTTCTAGTTTAAGTCCAACTTGGATTCAGCCCGAATCTGTCCCATACGTCTGTCCTGCTTCTTGCGTGGGCTGTAGAAATTGCATACTAACTCGGATGGAGTCGAGCTCAACATCAAACTTGTCCGCCTCGATGATCTGCATAACACAACATGGGCCACTTCTCCTTTTAATACCGTCTTTATGACTATTAGGGCCCATCTTTAACTGTGGGTCGGATTCAATTATGCAGTTTTCTGAACCGTCCGAGTCTTGTAACAACTTTGCAGGCCGTATACTATCTCCGATGATGATGACTCCAAAAGAAAAGTTGACCGTTTTGATGATACACACAACTTCCGTGTATAACACTTTTCCATCCAAGATAATCTGAATAATCTTTCGAGCCCATCTCCAACTTCTGGTCGGATTTGACTTTTACAGCTTCCACTTTTCCGGCAAGCTTTTTTCCGGCAAGCTCTCCACGCCGGCAAGGTTTCCACCCCGGCAAGGTTTCCACATCGGCAAGGTTTCCACCCTGGCAAGCTTTCACACCGGCAAGGTTTCAACCCCGGCAAGCGTTCACACCGGCAAGGTTTCCACCTGGCAAGCGTTCACACCGGCAAGCTTTCCATGCCGGCAAGCTTTTCGCGCCGGCAAGCTTCCACGCCGGCAAGCTTTTCGTGCCGGCAAGCTTTCCACGCCGGCAAGCTTTTCATTTTGCCGGCAAGCTTTTTACTCGGCCGGCAAGCTTCATTCAGCCGGCGAAGGCCGAATAACTCACGCGACCCATCAGACACCACCTAGGTGGGTGTCTGGTCCCTCGCGTCACTTTTTCACTTAGGACCGGTCCGCAAAGTGTTGCCTCAAACTTTCGCATACGAACTTGGATTGGAATGATTTTTATATCAAAATCAACTGATTCGACGAGACGAAAACAATTCATGTAGAACATTCTTTGATATGAGGCCATCTTAATTGCGTTTCATACCATGCCAAAATCTGGTATCAACAACCATGTCAACAATAACTCTTAAAAATCATACTAACTCATCTCAATGGCATAATCAACTAGCGAGGAATAATAAGATATCTCGAATGACAACACTTTGTCAAAACAACCATGCTATAATATGACAATAGTGGTATCTCGCTAGCCCTTTCTGAGACCGCAAAACATAAATGCAGAGCACCTCCAAAGTTCAAGCAACGACTAAACATTGTAATTCATGGTCGAAAAGATCCAGTCATGATGCACCCAACATTAGCTACACACAATGCATGAGGATGATAATAGTGCTTTCACGATCTGGCGCTTATTTGAGGAGGTGATGACACAACATAAAAGTAAATAGATAGTCCCTTCGCAGAGGGAAGCAGTGATTTGCAGCGGTGCCAGAGCTCAAAATTTTTAAATAGAGGTAAATGAAATTTTGAGAAATGCACCCTTCTTGTTTACTTCGCGACCATTAGTTACCGGTATCTTCCATGCTAAACACATTAGTGGCGGTTCCCAAGCGATAAAAAGTAAAGGTTTACCCCCCCCTCCACCAACAAGCACACTCCACGGCTGATCCGAATCCACGGCTACCGTCCATACCAACAACAGTCCTGGGGGAGTTTTGTTTAATTATTTGCAATTTTCAATTCGGGACTGGGAATCCCTATTACCGCCCCTCTCGTGCAAGGACGAGTGAATAAACACTCATCATGAGAATAACCCGCTTAGCATGGAAGATACTGACTATCTCCTATCACTCTATGAACAATCCAAGCACACAAAAAAGGATATTTATTTGAAGTTTTTAGAGGTGGCACATGCAAATTTACTTAGAATGGTAGAGTAATACCACATATAGGTAGGTATGGTGGACTCATCTGGAATAACTTGGGTTTCAGGATTTTGATGCACAAGTAGTAATCCTGCTTAGTACAGGCGAAGGCTAGCAAATAGGTTGAGAAGCGGCCAGCTAGAGAGCGAAAACGGTCATGAACAAGCATTATGCATAAGTAACATTCGATACTAGCATGAGTAGGATATGAACACCATGAACATAAATATCATAGAGGCTATTTTGGTTTTGATTCAACTACATGCATGAACGTGCCAAGTCAAGCCACCCAAACATTCAGAGGAGGATACTATATCATCATACTACATCACAATCATTTTAACGCAATGTTGACATCCAAGATAAATCATTATCCACTCCTAGCTACTTAAGCATGGCATGAGAAACTATAATCTCTAATTGTCATTGCAAACATGTTCGATCATAATAGGTTAAATCATGGATACTAGGTTAAACATATTTACAAAAACAGAACAAGTTGAGTTCATACCCGTTTCTCTCTGCCACTGCCAGTTCATCAAATATCGTCATTATTGCCTTTCACTTGCACGATCGAATGATAGGAAAATATTAATAGTGCAAGAGCGCCGTGGACTAAGCTGGAATCTGCAAACAATTTTACTCAAAGGAGAAGACAAGGCAATTTGGGCTCTTTGTTAGATCAACAATAATGCATATGAGAGCCACTCGACAATTTCATCGTGGTCTTCTCCTTGGTAAGACTCAATAAACGGAAAAGAAATTCAGAGAAATACACTGAAATATTTTTGGAGTTTTTAGTTTTTATAGAAGAAAGCAAATTAAAACACGAAAAATAAAAACGAGAAAACTATTTACATGGGAAAGCTCCCAACAAGCAAGAAGAAGAATCGAGAAATCTTTTTGGGTTTTCTTTTAATACTATAGCTAACTAAACTAGAAAGAAAAACCAAAAAAAAGAAGCAGGAAATATTTTTGTATTTTCTCAAAGTTTTTCAAACACACAAGAAGAAAGTGAGAAAATAAATCTAGCATGGATAGTACAATGAAAAAGTGTGGACACCGACAACTGGAATGAAATGTGTGATCATGAATATAATGTCGGTGGAAATACGTATTCCCCCAAGCTTAGGCTTTTGGCCTAACTTGGTAGTCACCGTCAGTAGCCTGCGTAGTAGTCGGAGTGGTAGCTCAAAAAGGTGTCCACAATGGACTTTTTATTAAATAGCAGGTTATATGTATAATTATGGGTTTCACCACTAAGGAACTTATGGCATTTCATGGCGTCAAAGTGTAAGTACTGCATGGGTAGGATAGGGTCATAAGGCCAAGGTGAAACACCTAGCCCCCTTGCTAAATGTGTGGCATAAATCCCACCATAAAAATATCCACTACCAGCGTTGTGTTGCAACCTGCGTGCAACAATCGCTCCAAGGTTATAACATTTGACACCGGTGAGAGCGGTGCTTATGAGGCTCAAGTCAGGAGCACAAAGTGTACTACAATCTTGTTTGCCTACGATGCATTTTCCATTAAATAGTGCAAAGTATTGAATTGAGGGGAAATGAATGCTCTTTATTCTACCTTGCATCACTCCTCTAGTCTCACCATAGCAAAGGCTAGTCAAGAATATCTCATACTCAGATCTTGGTGGTTCGTCTGGCGAACCCCAAAATCGAATTTTGCAGTAGTTAGAAAATGTCTCTAGAGGTAAAGTAAATGGATTGTCATACAGTTTAAATGACACTCTAGACTCACGAGGATGGAATTTAAATTCTTTGGTAAATGATTCAGTGAGGCTGAGATGTTGGTTGCGCTTATCTTCGATGTAGGGACCTAGCTCGGTGTTGTGGATATATTGGTCAAATTCTTCTTTAATACCGGCCATGATCATGAAATCGTCGCACGGCCATAGACATGATTTGGTGGCGGCATCCCGTATAGAATTTTCACTTGGTTCAACATAAGACCGACAAACTGAGCTACTACTAGAAGATGCCTCCGAGGACCTCCGCCTCGAAGAACTCCTTCCAAAGAGGTTCAACATATTTGCGTACAATTTTCTGAAAAATTTTGGGTCACAAAAATTTTTGTCAACAAAACTTCACAAGAATGATAGCAACTACTCATAGGGATGCATAGAGGCCATATCAAGCTTTTAAACTACTTAGAACTCTAAGAATTCAACATGCAAGCTCATCTACAGCAGCACCAAGAGTAGCTAATTATTCAAAATATAAACCACTAAAGCAAAAACTAATTGGACCAATGGAGGAGTCACATACCAAGTAGCAATCCCCCAAAACAGTTTCTGAAACGGAGCTTCGAGCAAAGAGATCGAAATCCGCGGGTTTGAGAGCAAGAACACGAGAGAGAGAGAGAGAGCAATGGTGAATTTTTTTTGGAGGTAGGTGATGACATGGGCTAAAGAGATAAGTGAGGGGGCCCACGTGGGGACCACAACCCACCAGGGCATGCCTGGGGTTGCTGGCGCGCCCAGGTGGGTTGTGCCCACCTGGTGCACCCCCCTCTGGTGTTATTTGCATCAAATATTCATAAATATTCAGAAAAAATCATATTAAATTTTCAGGGCATTCTGAGAACTTTTATTTTTGGGTCATTTTTTGATTGCACGGGAAATTCAGAAAACAGATAAAACATGGCATTTTATTTTATTTAACTAAGAAAAATAGAGAGTAAAAGATGGGAGCAGAAGGTAGTGCCTACTAAATTCATCAACTTCATACCTCTCAAAAATGATCCATTAATAAGGTTGATCAAGTCTTATTAACAACCACTTTCGATTAGCATGAAACCGAATAATTTTCATAAAACACTAAGTTACCTCAACGGGGATGTGTATGTCCCCAACAATAAGCACTTCGTATTTCTTTTTGGTAGTAGGTAGAGGTAGTTGAAAACTTCCAATGGTGAGTGTTGGAGATTTTTCAATAACATTAATACCATTTACTAGGAATTGTTTCTTTGGAAAGTGCACCATATGCTCATTACCATTGAATGAAAAGTGACCTTGCTTTCATTGCAATCAATAACAGCCCCTGCAGTATTCAAAAAGGGTCTACCAAGGATAATCGACATGTTGTCGTCCTCGGGCATCTCAAGTATAACAAAGTCAGTCAAGATAGTAACATTAGCAACAACAACGGGCACATCCTCACAAATACCGATAGGTATGGCAGTTGATTTATTAGCCATTTGCAAAGATATTTCAGTAGGTGTGAGTTTATTCAAATCAAGTCTTTTATATAAAGAAAAAGGCATAACACTAACACAAGCTCCTAAATCACATAAAGTAGTTTTCACATAGTTTCTTTTTATGGAGCAAGGTATAGTTCGTATTCCAGGATCTCCAAGTTTTTTGGGTACTCCATCCTTAAAAGAATAATTAGCAAGCATGGTGGAGATTTCAGCTTCTGGTATTATTCTTTTATTAGAGATGATGTCTTTCATGTACTTTGCATAAGGGGCCATCTTTAAAATATCAGTCAAGCGAGTACGCAAAAAGACTGGCCTAATCATTTCAGCAAAGCGTTCAAATTCTTCATCATCTTTCTTCTTAGTTGATTTAGGTGGGAATGGATGGGTTTTTGAACCCATGGTTCACTTTCTTTACCATGTTTTCTAGCAACAAAGTCCCTTTTATCATATCTTTTATTCTTGGGTTGTGGGTTATCAAGATCAACAGCTGGTTCTATCTCAATATCATTATATGGTTGTTTATCATTGTCTGGTTGAGTATCTTCATGAACCTCATCATTATCTTTTTCATTATCAGAAGGTGAGTGTTCATTACCAGATTGAGTTTCAGCATCAGAAATAGAAACATCATTATCATTATCCGGAGGTTTTTCTATTTCAGGTTCACTAGAGGCATGCAAAGTCCTATCATTTTTCTTTTTCTTCTTCTTTTTAGAAGGACTAGGTGCATCAGTGTTAATTCTTTGAGAGTCTTGTTCAATTCTTTTAGGGGTGTCCTACATGATAAAGTGGTTCCTGAGTCATTTTACCTCCTCTAGTTGCTACTCTAACAGCAAAGTCATTTATATTATTATTCATTTCATCTAGCAACTCTCTTTGAGATTTAGCAACTTGTTCTAGTTGGGTTTGAACCATAGAGGCATGCTTTCCTACACCTCTAACATCATTTGAAATTCTAAATAACAAGTCACTCAAGCGAGCAATCATATCAGAGTTGTATTCCAATTGTCTCATAACATTTTCATTGAAATGGTCTTGCTTTCTAATATAATTATCAAACTCATAAAGGCATTGACTAGGATGCATATTATAAGGATTGTCCTTTTCATTAAATTTCATTAAAGAATTTACCTCTACCACCTTGGGTGGTGGTGTGTCAAGTCCATATATCCCTTCAATAGGAGGCAAATTTTTAACATCCTCTGCCTTAATACCTTTTTCCTTCATGGATTTCTTTGCCTCTTGCATATCTTTAGGACTGAGATATAAAATACCCCTCTTCTTTGGAGTGGGTTTATGCAGTGGTTTAGGAAGAGTCCAATCATCATAAATTTTTAATGTATTATTCAATAATTCTTCAGCTTGTTCAACAGTTCGTTCCCTGAAAACACAACCAGCACAACTATCTAGGAAGTCCCTAGAAGCATCGGTTAGTCCATTATAGAACATATCAAGTATTTCATTTTACTTAAGGGGATGATCAGGCAAATCATTAAGAAATTGGAGAAGCCTCCCCCAAGCTTGTGGGAGACTCTCTTCTGCAATTTGCACAAAGTTAAATATTTCCTGTAAGGCAGCTTGTTTCTTATGAGCGGGAAAATATTTTGCAGAGAAGTAGTAAATCATATACTGGGGACTACGCACACAACCAGGAGCAAGAGTATTATACCAAGTCTTAGCATCACCCTTTAATGAGAACGGAAATAACTTGAGGATATAATAATAGCGAATTTTCTCATCATGAGCAAATAGGGTGGCTATATAATTTAATTTAGTGAGATGTGCCACAACAGTTTCAGTTTCATAACCATGGAAAGGATCAGATTCAACCAAAGTAATTAACTCTGTGTCGACAGAGAATTTATAATCCTTATCATCAACAAAGATAGGTGAAGTAGCAAACTTAGGATCACATTTCATTCTAGCATTCAAAGATTTCTCTTTCAGTTTGCATAATAATTTCTTAAGATCATCCCTATCATTGCAAGCAAGAAAGTCTCTAGTTGTATCCTCATCCATAACATAACCTTCAGGTACCTTAGGCAATTCATATCTAGGAGAACTAGGTCTAATAGGTGTTTCAAGATTTTTAGTTTCAGTTACATCATCAGTTTCATCAATTTCAGCATTCTCAAAAACTTTAGCTTTAGCAAGTTGTTCATCCAGAAAATGACCCAGTGGCACATCATCATCAAGCAAGGTACAAGCATCATCATGAGTAGCATTCAAAGAAGTAGCACCATCAATAACTTGCGACATATCAGGATTACTAGCATGTGGTAGTGTTGCAAGTCTACTCAAAATAGAAGGTGAATCAAGTGCAGAGCTAGATGGCAGTTCCTTACCTCCCCTTGTCTTAGAGGGAAATATCTTAGTCTTGGTGTCCTTCAGATTATTCATAGTGATAAATTGATAATAATCCCAAGTGACTCAACAAATATAGCTATGCTCCCTGGCAACGGCGCCAGAAAAAGGTCTTGATAACCCACAAGTATAGGGGATCGCAACAGTTTTCGAGGGTAGAGTATTCAACCCAAATTTATTGATTCGACACAAGGGGAGCCAAAGAATATTTGCAAGTATTAGCCGCTGAGTTGTCAATTCAACCACACCTGGAGATTAATTATCTGCAGCAATATGATCAGTAGCAAAGTAATATGATAGTTTTGATAGTAGTAGCGATAGCAATAGTAATGGTAACAGTGATAGCAATGATTTTGTAGCAAGTATAATGGTAACAGCAGCAGTAGTAACTTAGCAAGAACAATATAAGAGAAATTTGTAGGCATTGGATCGGTGAATTCGTTGGATGATATTCATCATATAACAGTCATAACCTAGGGCGATACGGCACTAGCTCCAGTTCATAAATATAATGTAGGCATGCATTCCGTAAATAGTCATACGTGCTTATGGAAAGAACTTGCATGACATCTTTTGTCCTACCCTCCCGTGGCAGCGGGGTCCTATTGGAAACTAAGGGATATTAAGGCCTCCTTTTAATAGAGAACCGGAACAAAGCATTAACACATAGTGAATACATGAACTCCTCAAACTACGGCCATCACCGGAAAGTATCCCGACTACTATCACTCCGGGGTTTATGGATCATAACACGTAATAGGTGAATATAACTTACAAGATTGGATCTAGAACATAGATATAATGGTGATAACATAAATGGTTCAGATCTGAAATCATGGCACCCGGGCCCAAAGTGACAAGCATTAGGCATGGCAAAGTCATATCAACATCAATCTCAAAACATAGTGGATACTAGGGATCAAGCCCTAACAAAACTAACTCGATTACATGATGAATCTCATCCAACTCCTCACCGACCAGCGAGCCTACAAAGGAATTGCTCACTCCTGGTGGGGAGCATCATGGAATTGACGATGGATAAGGGTTGGTGATGACGAAGATCAAAGATCCCCCTCTCCGGAGCCTCAAACGAACTCCAGATCTGGCCTCCCGATGAAGAACAGGAGGTGGCGGCGGCTCCGTCTCGTGAAACACGATAATTCTTCCTCCCTGATTTTTTTCTCCAAATATAGGTATTTAAGGAGTCGGAATCAGGGTCTGCGGGGCCACCAGGTGGGGACAACCCACCTGGGCGCGCCAGGAGGGGGCGCGCCCTGGTGGGTTGTGCTCACCTAGGGGCCCCCCTCCGGTGGTTCTTGGCTCTAGTATTTTTCTTTTATTCCATAAAAATTCTCCAAAAAGTTTCGTGCCATTCCGAGAACTTTTATTTCTGCACAGTATCAACACCATGGTAGTTCTGCTGAAAACAGCGACAGTCCGGGTTAGTTTCATTCAAATCATGCAAATTAGAGTCCAAAACAAGAGGAAAAGCGTTAGGAAAAGTAGATACGATGGAGACGTATCAACTGGCACGAGGTTAGGGGTGACTGGCAGGTGGGCTAGGCTGCGTGCTACAGTGTTGGTCCGTCTACAGGAGCAGGCCAGGTAAGTGGCTGCTAGGTAGTTGCTGTCTCCTTTTCTGTTTCTGTTTTGTTTTCTATTTCTGCAATTTGTTTTTGTTTTGGTTTTCAAACCGAACCAATTTTGTCACTCCTGAAAATTATCATGTGCCTATATGGAACAAAACCAAAGCCACACACAAAGTTTCAGAATTGTCGGAGCATTTGATGTATCTATAGTAATTAAATGCCCCAATTCAAATACAATAGTGATTTAAATTCAAGCCCAAAATAATCCTTAAAAATGTTCCTTAATTTTGGTTTCAAATATAATTCTTGCCAAAATTCTCAAAACAATTAAAGGAACATTTTAGAAACATTGAATGAGTATTACAGGGTTCTTTGCCCTTTTGTTTAAAAAATTTAGGCTTCCAATATTCCTCAATTGAAGTTTCTTGAAATTAACAGGATGCATGATGCTCACTGATGCAACTATCTGCAAACAAATTCTAGGGTTGTGACATGAAGCTACTAAATTGCTAGATAATATTATGGAAATTATTCACAATGGCATACTAAAAGAGCACCTACTAGTAAAAAGGTTAATTCGATTGAAGAAATTAGTACGTTGAGTGAAAAAGTTGATGCTCTTATGAAATTGGTTGCTAATAAAAGTGCTCCTATTGATCTTAATGATATGCCTTTATCTACTTTGATTGAGCAAAATAGTGATCCCGTTGATGTGAATTTTGTCTCGCGAAACAATTTTAACATCAATGCTTATAGAGGTAATTTTAATCCTAGGCCTTTCCCTGGAAATTCCTCTAATAATTATGGTAATTCTTCTTACAATAATAATAGGAACCCCTTTGATCTTGAGAATAATATTAAAGAATTTAGCAATGCTCAAAAAGTTTTCAATACTATGATAGAAGAAAAGTTGAATAAGATTGATGATATGTCTAGAAGCATTGATAGAATTTCTCACGATGTAGAAAATCTCAAGTTGAATTTTTTTATACCCAAGGTTGCTGAATCAATTAAAGCTTTGTATGTTTCTATGGATGAAAGTAAGAAAAGAACCGCTATGCTTAGAGCTAAAATAGAATTTTTAGAAAGAGCGTTTTCTAGTGATTGCTTTCATAAAAATGATGAAGATCTTAAAGTAATTGGTGTTTCTTCTATTGATTCCTTGTTTAGTAAAATAAAAATTGATGATAAAGGGACTGAAGAAGAGTCAACTTTAGTTAGAAGGCGTCCCGATAATTCGGAGGGTGGAAATCTTGATGAAAAAATTGATGAAAGAGGGTTTGGAGAGGTCAAAACTTTAACTAGTGATGTACCCACTCTTTTGGATTACAAAGACTTTAATTATGATAATTCTTCTTTGATTGAATGTATTTCTTTGTTACAATCCATGATAAAATCACCCCATGCTTATGAACAAAATAAAGCTTTTACTAAACATATCGTAGATGCCATGATGAAAGCTTTGCAAGAAAAATTGGAGTTAGAGATTTCAATTCCTAGAAAACTACATGATGAATGGGAACCTACCATTAAAGCCAAGATTAAAAATTATGAGTGTTTTGCTTTATGTGATTTGGGTTCTAGTGTTTCCACAATTCCGAAATCTTTCTGTGATGTGCTTGGTCTTACCGATATTGAAGAATGTTCTCTTAATTTGCACTTGGCGGATTCCACTATTAAAAAGCCTTTGGGAAGAATTAATGATGTTCTTATTCTTGCAAATAGAAATTATGTGCCCATAGATTTTATTGTTCTTGATATTGATTGCAATCCGTCTTGTCCAATTATACTTGGTAGCCGTTTTTATGTACTATTGGTGCCGTGATTGATATGAAAGAAGGCAATATTAAGTTTCAATTTCCACTAAGAAAGGGTATGGAACACTTCCCTAGAACAAGAATTAAGCCACCATATGAATCAATCATGAGGGCATCCTATGGATTAAAAACTAAAGACGACAATACTTCAATCTATGCATTATGCCTAGCTAGGGGCATAAAACGATAGCGCTTGTTGGGAGGTGTAACACCCCCAGTGGTTAGCCACAGTAATTCCATTTTGATAATGCCAAGTCAGCATGATTAACAGTGCATGATCATCATTTGCATCATAATGCTTTTCAACTCCTAACTCAAAATTCAAATTTAAATGAAAGTGAATTATAAAAGTTTTCCAACATAAAAACTAAAATGTTCGATAAATGGCAAATATTACAGAGACTATTCTAAAATTGAAACCAACAATAAATAAAATAATTAGCTGGCTCTAACATTGTCAAAATAGCTAGGATTAATGCATTTTAATTATTATAAAAATTGTGTGAACTCAAATTGACTCCAAACTAGTTTTTGACAGTGGTAGAGGATGCCTAGTATTTATTGGAACAGTTCCTATGTTTTACAAAATTCAATTTGAGGCCTAACAATTTACTAAACAGAGATATATGAATTAATAAAAAGAAAACAAAAGAAAACAAAAAAGGGGAAAGAAACCTTTCCCCCCCCCCGACTAGGCCAAGCCCAGCTGGTCTCAGCCAACCAAGCGGCCCAAGCAGCCCCTGGCTAAACACTCCCCCACCATGAGACCCCGACCCTAGCCCATCGCCCCGTCTCGCCCTCCCCCCCTCCCCCCATCCCTCATCCTCTCGCTTCCCCTCCTGACCCGCGCGGCCGCCATCGCCGCGGTGCCTCGCCGACGGCGCGCCCCCGCCCCCCCCCGCGCCGCGCGACGCAGACGCCAGCCTCCTGTTCCGTCGCTCGACCCCGACTCCGCCCCGAACCCGCCGCTCGCCCTTCCCGTCATCCGTCGCCGCCCTCGCCATCGACTCTCGGCCACCCCGAGCCCCCTCGAGCCCGCTGCCATGCCCCCTACGCTCCCGGTGAGCCCCCCTCCCGCGTCCCTTGCCGCCCGAGCTCGCGACGAGTCCGGTTGTCGCACTCGTCGCGCACCGTCCCCCCCCCGCTCGCTGCATTGCTGCTGCCGCGCCCTGCGCGGCCGCCGTTGTTCCGCCGCCCCGCCTCCCCGTAGCTGCTGCGCCGCCCGGCGCCCCAGACGCCCCTTTTCCTCCGCTGCCGCTGCTGCCGCACCGGCTCTCTGTGAGCGCGCGCGCGCGGTGTTTGACCTCGGCCGGACGAACGTGTCCGGCGCCCGAAAGGGGCTGGCTGCGGACACGTCCGGCCCAGCCACTGACCGCGGGGCCCCACCCCACTGAACGTTAAAAAAATATGTAAATAAAAATATATATATTAATAATTAATTAATTAATTAAGTTAATTAATTCTATTAATAACTCTGTTAGTTAACGTAATTAGTTAGTAGCACCTAATTCTAGTTAGTGTAGAGAATATGACAGTGGGACCCATTGGTCAAATTGACCAGTAACCCTTGACTGACGTTGACTGTTGACTGAATAATAATAAATATAAAATGCATAAAAACTTTAGAAAATCCTATTAAATATCCGTAACTCCGTGGAAAAACTTTGTACATGAAAATTGCCAGAAAGACGAGACGAACGAACACCCGGTCCGTTCGTCCGTCACACGTCCCTAACTATCCGAACATGCAAACCGTTCCTCTCCGGTCATCTGTCTGACAATGTCCGGAGACGGGAAAACATTCCCGGATGAATCCCACCTTCGCCAGTATCACCCGGCACTGCGTTAGGTCACCTCCGTCACCGCGTATTGCCATGAATGCTTTGTGGCACTTGTTCGCTGTGTATTTTACTGTTTCCTCCCCCTCTTCTCTCTCGTTAGACCCCGACACCGACGTCGTCCCGAGACCGAGCAGCTCCGGAGCCCGAGACACCACTGACAACCTTGCCCTTGCCGCCGAGCAACAAGGCAAGCCCCCCTTTGATCATCGCGATTCGCCCATTCTAATTTCCCATGCTTGCATTAGAATGTGCTTGCTAATGCTTTACCTATTCTGATGCATAGCCTGTTTATTGAAGCCTGCTGTTGATAATTACCTGCATATCCTAAACTGCTTAGTTTAGGCTGGGTAGAGACCTATCAGTGACCCCACTTATCCCGACTGCCGCGCTGGATCGTCAGAGACCGATCAACGGGATTGAAGAACAGGACCCGACACCGCACATCACCCCCCTTAGTTGTAATGACACTGCAGCGTTACTATCGAGTGCCGAGGTGAAACCCTATGTAGCACTTCCGATGTTAACTCTGTAAAGTAGCTATCGGCGTGATCATCGAGGGTGATTCCTCCTTCGCCATCTTCCGGTAACGACGCTGTCGTGCAAAACATACAGTGTGAACCCATCGAGGGTGAATCTCCGAGTTCACCTTGACAGACACATCGAGTAGGAATCCAAGAGGGTGATACCTGGATTCCCCTGATGTTATGGACACACGGATACTTGGACTTTACACTGTTACTTGGATAGGCAGGTCGACTGAGGCAGTGACCCGCGTGCGCCTAAGTGGCGAGTGTTGTGAAGACGGGTGCCAGTGTGGTGCTGAGCAGTGAATACGGGCGCGGCCGGGCATTCTTAACCCTTGCAGCAAGTCCTCGAGCGGGGCGACGGGGTCACATCTTTCGTGAGTCTTGCTCGTTACCGCAAGCCTAGTCCTACGATTTGGAATTTGATCCGAGCAGGCCTCTGGTCTGATAGCACTAACCATCACGTGGGCTAGTATGGGCGTTTGCATCGTATGCATCAGCCGAAAGCTCTGTCAGACGTCCAGTTCAGCCAGTGCGGCATGGAGTGATTGGCGCCATTTCGGTGGTGCTTGGATCTGGCATGTGCGCAACGATCCGGAGGGCAGGGGCGATGGCCAGACCCCCTTGCGCTTAGGATGTAGACCGGCGGGGACCTCTCTGTGAGCTGTAGGTAGGGTTGCGATGTGTCGTTTGGAGGCCGGCATGACCCAGGAAAGTGTGTGCCGGCCGAGTTAATCGAGCGTGTTGGAGTTGGTGCACCCCTGCAGGGAACAAAACTTCTATCGATAGCCTGTCCTACGGTAAAGGACACTCGAGTTGTATCCTGATTGATACAATTTTTAGAACTGGATACTTAGATCTATGGCTTGGGATTGCTTCTCGCAGGGAGTCGAGAAGGGATCTCCGGACGAGGTTGATGACTGTATGGCTCTGGGATTGCTTTCTCGCAGGGAGTCGAGAAAGGACTCTGGGTGAGGTTGAGACTTAATGATAACTGCTACATTATATTGTACTGTTCTACTCTCTTCTACTGCTGCAAGACGCTGAAGATGCTAGTCTTCGATAGGACTAGGCCTCTCTCTATTCTGGCATTCTGCAGCCCAGTCCACATATACAGCCTCCCCTTGAAAATGTTGCATATGTAGTGTAGATCTTGCTGCTGCTATACTTCTGAGTACTCACGGTTGCTTTGTTTTCCTTTTCTCCCCATTCAGTTTGTCGTGACCAGATGACGGAGCCCCTGAGACAGATGCCCCGTCGATCGTCTACTACTACTACCCAGAGGATGGATTCTGCTATGAGTTGACTGACGACCAGGAGTAGGATCGGAGGGTCCCAGGCAGGAGGCCTTCGCCTTTCGATCGTAGTGTTTATTTTGCCCCGCCTTTTAAAGGCCTTTCTATTTCTATTTCATATCTGTACTCAGATATCTGTTGCTTCCGCTGACGCTTGTTCGAAGCTTATGTATTCGAGCCTCGAGGCCCCTGACTTGTAATAAAGCTTGTATGACTTTATTCGTTTTAGAGTTGTGTGTGTGATATCTTCCCGTGAGTCCTTAGGCTTGATCGTGCGCTTTGGTGTATGAATAGTGCACGATCGGGCCGGGGCGTCACAAGTTGGTATCAGAGCCGACTGACTGTAGGAACCCCCCTTTCCAATCCTTGGCTGAAGTTGAGTCTAGTGGTCCAAAACTATTTTACTAACTTGGCTGTGTGGCTTACGGGCCCACGTCGCCAATTGTGTGGTATTAGTATTTTTACTCCTCGACCTCTACTCTGGGCCTCTGATCTCTCTCCTATTCGGGTTAAAATTTTACTAACTCAACATTAGGTTCTCGTGCTCAATCCACCCGGAGTTCTGAAGTTATTCCCCCCTTGCTTCAAGATTTTGGGCCAGGTTCTGCTTGCAGGATCCTTATCGAGGGCACCCTGTGTTTCCTTGCAGATTCCTCGCCCCAATAGTTTTCTCGCGCGTTGATGTAGCCTTTGCTATGTCTCGTTTTGTACTTCCATACCACGTGCCTGCGCGCCGCCTAGATGTCTAGCCTTCCCCTTTCAGCTGTTGTAATGCCGGATGCTAACCGAGGCTATGTGTGGATTCGAATGTCTGGTGCGAATATGATGAAGTATCTATTTCTTCCTTCTGTTGTGCGTGTTACTTCATGAATCATTCCATACACCTGCAGTTTTCTTGCTAAACTGCCCCTGTTGATTTGGCAGGATGGCTGACGATCCTCCACCTCCACCTTATATTGCGCAATGATGCAGCAATTTGAACTGAACCGTCAGGTTATGACCGGGATATTGGCTCAGTTCCCAAACCAGAATGCTCATCAGCAGCCTACACCAATAACACTGTCAGAATTCGTGTGCCTCAATCCGTCCACTTTTCGCAGCTCGACTGATCCAATGGATGCTGACGATTGGCTCCGTGACATTGCCTTCCAGATGAAGTCAGCCAATGTTATCCCTGACAGTACGTCACCTATGCGAGTCCACATGAGGGGATCACTGCTCAATGGTGGGAAAGCCACAAGGGTATGTTGCCTGCTGAAACTGTAACCACTTGGCAGGAATTTCAGTCAGCCTTTCGTGCACGGTACATTCCTCAGGTCTGATCGCCAGAAGAAGCAGGAGTTCCGCGAACTCCCACAGGGCAAAATGGCTGTGGATGAATACCAGAGGAAATTTCTTGAAGTCCCGCTATGCTATGGATGACGTGACACCAACACAGCAAGCAGGAGAAATTCGTGAAGGACTACGTACTGATATAAAACTTGCACTTGCTGTCCATGATTTCACAGACTTCGCAACGCTTGTCAGCAAATCTTTCCAAGTTGAAACAGCTCTGACTGAGTACAGGAGTCACTCAAGCGCACTCATGGAGCTGGCTCATCCTCGGGTCAGCCTGTTCAGAAGCGTCGAGTGTGGATCCCGCACAATGTACACCACCGACCTGCTCCAACACCAAGGCCGTCCTATGTTGCACCTCGTTTGCCTTCACCGCGAGACAGCTATCGGTCCATGCTGGACCGCCTGATGCTATGGCTTTTCGTCAGGATGCACCACGTCCTTCTGCTGGTTGCAGGAAGAGCCGTCGAAAACATCCTTCTAGGAACGTTGGAACCAGACTACCTGCTAGTCAACGTGTTCATGTCAACCAAGTCAACATGGAAGAAGCTCGACAGGACCCCAACATTGTGATGGGCACCCTTCTAGTGAATTCAATCCCAGCTTCAGTCCTCTTTGATTCTGGAGCATCGCACTCTTCATGTCCGAAAGTTTTGCGCGAAGCCATGATATACTTTTCGAGGAGATGTCCATCCCATAGTAATCCATTCACCCGGGGCTAATTGGCAAACTACCAGGGTAAGCCACGGTAATCACATTGTGATTGGAGGATTGATGTTCCCCGTTTCTCTCATTGCCCTTAAGACCTCCAACATTGACATTATTCTGGGTATGGACTGGTTGAAGCCTCATAAAGCTTTGATTGACGTTGCCACTGAAACAGTCCGCCTCACACACCCTTCCGGTCAGACTGTCAGATACTCAGCTCGTACAGTGCAGGACGCCGAAGCTCAGATATATGTCCTAAATGCACTGAACGCTTCACCTCTTGAAGGCACGAGAAGTTCCAGTTGTTCGTGAATTTCAAGATGTCTTTCCAGAAGAACTTCCAGGAATACCGCCTGCTAGAGCTGTTGAGTTCGTCATCGACTTGAAGCCTGGCACAACTCCTATTGCGAAGCGTCCTATAAGAGCCTCCGCACACCTTCTTGAACTTAAGGAAGAATCGACACGTCACTAAGAAAGGTTTCATCCGCACCAGTTCCTCTGCTTGGGAGCACCTTCACTCTTTGTTAAGAAGAAGGATGGAACTAACCGGTTGGTTCAGGATTACCGACCTATCAACCCAAGCACAAATCCAGAAAAAAATCCGCTTCCCCGGATCATGATTTGTATGATCAACTTGCCGGTTCCTCAGTATTCTCTAAGCTTGATTTGAGATTGGATACCATCAGATCCGTGTTCGTGAAGAGGATATTCCGAAGACTGCATTTGTTACTCGCTATGGCTCTTATGAGTACACTGTCATGTCATTTGGCTTAACAAATGCTCCAGCCACATTCTCCCGCCTAATGAACTACATCTTCATGGATTACCTCGATAAATTCGTCGTGGTATATCTGGATGATATTCTGGTTTATTCGAAGAATAAAGAAGAACATGCTGAACACCTCCGTCTAGTACTGGAAAGGCTCCGAGAACACCAGTTGTATGCCAAATACTCCAAATGTGATTCTGGCTATCTGAAGTAACCTACCTGGTCATGTGATTTCCAAAGATGGAATTGCTGTTAACCCAGAACGAGTTCAGGCTATTTGGACTGGACTCCTCCGAAGAACGTCAAGCAAGTGAGAAGTTTTCTCGGCCTAGCAAGCTATTGCCGTCGATTTGTTGAGAATTTTTCTAAGATTGCTAAGCCCCTGACTGATCTGCTTCACAGGGCGTTAAGTTTGAATGGACAGAAAAATGTCAGGAAAGTTTCCAGACACTCAAAGACAAGCTAACTCTGCCCCAGTACTACTCCTCCAGATACCCGCAAAGACTTTGTGATCTATTGTGACGCATCCCGTGAAGGATTAGGCTGTGTCCTAATGCAAGAGCGTAAAGTGATTGCTTAGTCTCTCGTCAGTTGCGCCCACATGAAGAGAATTATCCGGTACATGTCTAGAACTAGCTGCTGTCATCTATGCACTACGTTATGGCGACATTACCTCCTCGGTAATCGTTGCGAGATATAAACGGATCATAAAAGTCTGAAGTACTTGTTCACTCAACCTTCTCTAAACCCTCGTCAGCAAAGATGGATGGAGGCCATTGCGGACTATGATTGGGTATTCCTATACCCCTGGAAGGCTAACGTGATGGCTGATGCCTTAAGCCGCAAGTCCTATTGCGACAACCTCATGGTTAGGCGAGCTCAACCTCGACTTTTTGAAGAACTATGCAAGCTGAATCTCCGTATTGTCCCACAGGGCTCTCTAAATAACCTTGTGATACAACCAGTCTTGAGAAAGCTGTTAAGAATGGCAGCTAAAGATGCTGAAGTTGATCTGATGAAGAAAGACCTTCACCTTGTAAAGACAGGGATTTCTCGCTGTCTGAAGATGGAACCTTGTATTTCAGAAACCGCATTGTCGTACCTCGTTTCGAACTCATGACTGACAAAGTCATGAAGGAGGCACATGATACCCCGTTGTCTATTCATCCGGTTGCACCAAGATGTATCGTGATCTCCGTCAAAGGTACTGGTGGTCTAGAATGAAGCAAGACATTGCTCGATATGTTGCTGAAGTGATGTGTGTCGTCGCGTTAAAGCAAACATCAGAAACCAGCTGGAATTCTGCAACCACTTCCTATTCCTCTATGGAAATGGGATAAGGTTCAGAGGATTTCATTACAGGACTTCCAGGTCACAGAAGGGTCACGATGCTATTCTTGTCGTTGTCGACCAACCTCTTAAGTGCACACTTTCTGCCTGTAAGGAGACGATCACTGCTAGTCAGTTAGCAGGTTGATATCTCCAGAATTGTATCACTCCACGGTATTCCGAAGGAGATCAGTTCGGACGTGGCGGTCTTTTCACTTCCAAATTCTGGGAAAGTTTTCAAACAGCTATGGGAACTCATATCACCTGGAGTTCAGCTTATCACCCCCAACCCAAGGCCAAGTTGAATGGTTAATCAAGTGCTTGAAGACATGTTGCAAGCTTGTGTTATATCGTTTGGCAAGAAGTGGGAAGAATCTCTTCCATATGCCGAGTTCTCCTATAACAACAGCTATCAAGCCAGTTGAAAAGGCCCCCTTCGAAGTACTCATGGACGTAAGTGTCGAACCCCTCTGAATTGGTCAGAAACTGGGGAACGACCGCTCGTGGGTCCGGATATTATTCACAAGCCGAAGAACAAGTTCGTATTGTCCGGGAAAATCTCAAGGCGGCTCAGGATCGCCAGAAGAGCAACTATGATCGCAACGATGGGGTTTGACTTATCAACCTGGTGATCAGGCTTATCTGCGAGTCACCCCGATGAAAGGACTCACGTTTTGGAATCAAGGGCAAGCTAGCTCCACGCTACATTGGTCCTTTCCGCATTGTTGTAGACGTGGTCAGGTGGCATATAATTGGAATTGCCGCCGCAATTCTCTCATATCCACGACGTCTTCACACGTGTCGCAGCTTCGTTAATGCTTCAAGGAATCTCCGCACCGAGCTGTGGATCACGAGGTGCTCGAATTGCAAGATGACCTATTCTATAAGGAGCATCCGATCCGCATTCTCGATCAAGCTGAACGTCGGACCCGCCAGAAAGTTACCAGTTCCTCAAAGTTCAGTGGTCAAATCATACTGAAGATGAAGCCACTTGGGAACGCGGATAATCTTCGTGCGGAATACCCCGAACTTTTTTTCCTTCTACCTCTTAATTCTCGGGATGAGAATTCTTGTTAGTAGAGGAGATTTTGTAACACCCCCAGTGGTTAGCCACAGTAATTCCATTTTGATAATGCCAAGTCAGCATGATTAACAGTGCATGATCATCATTTGATCATAATGCTTTTCAACTCCTAACTCAAATTCAAATTTAAATGAAAGTGAATTATAAAAGTTTTCCAACATAAAAACTAAAATGTTCGATAAATGGCAAATATTACAGAGACTATTCTAAAATTGAAACCACAATAAATAAAAAATTAGGTGGCTTAACATTGTCAAAATAGCTAGGATTAATGCATTTTAATTATATAAAAATTGTGTGAACTCAAATTGACTCCAAACTAGTTTTTGACAGTGGTAGAGGATGCCTAGTATTTATTGGAACAGTTCCTAGTTTTACAAAATTCAATTTGAGGCCTAACAATACTAAACAGAGATATATGAATTAATAAAAAGAAAAAAAAGAAACAAAAAAGGGGAAGAAACATTCCCCCCCCCCCCCGACTGGGCCAAGCCCAGCTGGCCTCAGCCAACAGGCGCCCAGCAGCCCCTGGCTAAACACCCCCCCCCCCTGAGACCCCGAACCCTAGCCATCGCCCGTCTCGCCCCCCCCCCCACTCCCTCGATCCCCTCCGCTTCCCCCTCTGACCCGGCCGCCGCCGTCGCGCCCGGTGCCCGCCGACAAGCTTATCCCTATAACAAGTGGAGGGGGGGGGGGGCCACTTTTTCTTTTTTTTTTTTTTTTTTGGGGGGGCGGGGGGGGATAATTAAAATTTGGAAGGACCCAACAAGAAAGGCGGCCCCCGCCGCCGAGCCGGACGCCATCGCCGCGACGGCCAATCGCCACCGCCTCCCCGTTCCGTCGCTCGGACCCCGACTCGCCCCGAACCCAGCCGCTGCCCTGCCCGTCATCCGTGCCGCCATCGCCCACGACTCGGCCACCCGCAGCCCCCTCGAGCCAGCTGCCACCGCCCAATACGGCTCCCCCGTGAGCCCCTCCTCCGCGTCCCTTGCGCCGACGCTCGCGACGAGCTCGGGGTTGTCGCACTCGTCGCCGCACCGCTCCCCCCCCCCGCTCGCTATTGCTGCTGCCGCTGCCCTGCGCGGCCGCCGTTGCTCCGCCGCCCGCCTCCCGTAGCTGCTGCCGCCGCCCGCGCCCAGCAGCCCCTTTTCCTCCGCTCGCCGCTGGCCGCCGCACCGGCTCTCTGTGAGCGCGCGCGCGCGCGTGTTTGACCCTGGCCGGACGAACGTGTCCGGCGCCCGAAAGGGGCTGGCTGCGGACACGTCCGGCCCAGCCACTGACCGCGGGGCCCCACCCCACTGAACGTTAAAAAAAATATGTAAATAAAAATATATATATTAATAATTAATTAATTAATTAAGTTAATTAATTCTATTAATTAACTCTGTTTTAGTTAACGTAATTAGTTAGTTAGCACCTAATCTCTTAGTTAGTGTTAGAGACTATGACAGTGGGACCCATTGGTCAAATTGACCAGTCAACCCTGTTGACTGACTGTTGACTGTTGACTGAATTAATAATAAATTATAAAATGCATAAAAACTTTAGAAAATCATATTAAATAATCCGTAACTCCGATGGAAAAACTTTGTACATGAAAATTGCTCAGAACGACGAGACGAATCCGAACACGCGGTCCGTTCGTCCGTCACACGTCCCTAACTATCCGAACATGCAACCGTTCCTCTCCGGTCATCTGTCTGACAAATGTCCGGAGACGGGAAAACATTCCCGGATGAATCCCACCTTCGCCAGTATCACCCGGCACTGCGTTAGGTCACCTCCGTCACCGCGTATTGCCATGATATGCTTTGTGCTGCACTTGTTCGCTGTGTATTTATACTGTTTCCTCCCCCTCTTCTCTCTCGTTAGACCCCGACACCGACGTCGTCCCCGAGACCGACGCAGCTCCGGAGCCCGGAGACACCACTGACAACCTTGCCCTTGCCGCCGAGCAACCAGGCAAGCCCCCCCCTTTGATCATCGCGATATCGCCCATTCTAATTTCCCATGCTTGCATTAGAATTGCTGCTGCTACTGCTTTACCTATTCTGATGCATAGCCTGTTTATTGAAGCCTGCTGTTGATAATTACCTGCATATCCTAAACTGCTTAGTTTAGGCTGGGTAGAGACCTATCAGTGACCCCACTTATCCCGACTGCCGCGCTGGATCGTCAGAAGACCCGATCAACGGGATTGAAGACCAGGACCCGACACCGCACATCACCCCCCTTAGTTGTAATGACACTGCAGCGTTACTATCGAGTGCCGAGGGTGAAACCTCATGTAGCACTTCCGATGTTAACTCTGTAAAGTAGCTATTCGGTCGTGATCATCGAGGGTGATTCCTCCTTCGCCACTTCCGGTAACGACGCTGTCGTGCAACACATCAAGTGTGAACCCATCGAGGGTGAATCCTCCGAGTTCACCTTGACAGACACATCGAGTAGGAATCCAACGAGGGTGATACCTCGGATTCCCCTGATGTTATGGACACACGGATACTTGGACTTTACACTGTTACTTGGATAGGCAGGTCGACCCTGAGGGGTACCCGCGTGCGCCTAAGTGGCGAGTGTTGTGAAGACGGGTGCCAGTGTGGTGCTCGAGCAGTGAATACGAGGCGCGGCCGGGCATTCTTAACCCTTGCAGCAAGTCCTCGAGACGGGGCGACGGGGTCACATCTTTCGTGAGTCTCTGCTCGTTACCGCAAGCCCTAGTCCTAACGATTTGGATATTTGATCCGAGCAGGCCTCTGGTCTGATAGCACTAACCATCACGTGGGCATAGTATGGGCGTTCTGCATCGTATGCATCAGCCGAAAGCTCTGTCAGACGTCCAGTTCAGCAGTGCGGCATGGAGTGATTGGCGCCATTTCGGTGGTGCTTGGATCTGGGCCATGTGCGCAACGATCCGGAGGGCGAGGGGCGATGGCCAAGACCCCCTTGCGCTTAGGATGTAGACCGGCGGGGACCTCTCTGCTGAGCTGTAGGTAGGGTTGCGATGTGTCGTTTGGCCGAGGCCGGGCATGACCCAGGAAAGTGTGTCCGGCCGGAGTTAATCGAGCGTGTTGGGTAAGTTGGTGCACCCCTGCAGGGAACAAAACTTCTATCGATAGCCTGTCCTACGGTAAAGGACACTCGGAGTTGTATCCTGATTGATACAATTTTTAGAACTGGATACTTAGATACTATGGCTCTGGGATTGCTTCTCGCAGGGAGTCGAGAAGGGATCTCCGGACGAGGTTGATGACTGTATGGCTCTGGGATTGCTTTCTCGCAGGGAGTCGAGAAAGGATCTCTGGGTGAGGTTGAGACTTAATGATACTGCTACATTATATTGTACTGTTCTACTCTCTTCTACTGCTGCAAGACCGCTGAAGATGCTAGTCTTCGATAGGACTAGGCCTTCTCTCTATTCTGGCATTTCTGCAGCCCAGTCCACATATACAGCCTCCCCTTGAAAATGTTGCATATGTAGTGTAGATCCTTGCTTGCTGAGTACTTCTGAGTACTCACGGTTGCTTTGTTTTC
Source organism: Thinopyrum elongatum (assembly GCA_011799875.1). Taxonomy (NCBI): domain Eukaryota; kingdom Viridiplantae; phylum Streptophyta; class Magnoliopsida; order Poales; family Poaceae; genus Thinopyrum; species Thinopyrum elongatum. The sequence continues at coordinate 365,519,811 of CM022297.1, read as the reverse complement.
CTTTTCTCCCCATATCAGTTTGTCGTGACCAGATGACGGAGCCCCTGAGACAGATGCCCCGTCGATCGTCTACTACTACTACCCAGAGGATGGATTCTGCTATGAGTTGACTGACGACCAGGAGTAGGATCGGAGGGTCCCAGGCAGGAGGCCTTCGCCTTTCGATCGTAGTGTTTTATTTTGCCCCGCCTTTCTAAAGGCCTTTCTATTTCTATTTCATATCTGTACTCAGATATCTGTTGCTTCCGCTGACGCTTGTTCGCAAGCTTATGTATTCGAGCCCTCGAGGCCCCTGACTTGTAATATAAAGCTTGTATGACTTTATTCATGTTTTAGAGTTGTGTTGTGATATCTTCCCGTGAGTCCTTAGGCTTGATCGTGCGCATTTGCGTGTATGAATAGTGCACGATCGGGCCGGGGGCGTCACAAGTTGGTATCAGAGCCGACTGACTGTAGGAACCCCCCTTTCCAACTCCTTGGCTGAAGTTGAGTCTAGTGGTCCAAAACTATTTTACTAACTTGGCTGTGTGGCTTACGGGCCCACGTCGCCAATTGTGTGGTATTAGTATCTTTTACTCCTCGACCTTTACTCTGGGCCTCTGATCTCTCTCCTATTCGGGTTAAAATTTTACTAACTTCAACATTAGGTTCTCGTGCTCACATCCACCCGGAGTTCTGAAGTTATTCCCCCCTTGCTTCAAGATTTTGGGCCAGGTTCTGCTTGCAGGATCCTCTTATCGAGGGCACCCTGTGTTTCACTTGCAGATTCCTCGCCCCAATAGTTTTCTCCGACGTTGATGTAGCCTTTGCTATGTCTCGTTGTGTACTTCCATACCACGTGCCTGCGCGCCGCCTAGATGTCTAGCCTTCCCCTTTCAGCTGTTGTAATGCCGGATGCTAACCGAGGCTATGTGTGGATTCGAATGTCTGGTGCGAATATGATGAAGTATCTATTTCACTTCCTTCTGTTGTGCGTGTTACTTCATGAATCATTCCATACACCTGCAGTTTTCTTGCTAAACTGCCCCTGTTGATTTGGCAGGATGGCTGACGATCCTCCACCTCCACCTTATATTGCCGCAATGATGCAGCAATTTGAACTGAACCGTCAGGTTATGACCGGGATATTGGCTCAGTTCCCAAACCAGAATGCTCATCAGCAGCCTACACCAATAACACTGTCAGAATTCGTGTGCCTCAATCCGTCCACTTTTCGCAGCTCGACTGATCCAATGGATGCTGACGATTGGCTCCGTGACATTGCCTTCCAGATGAAGTCAGCCAATGTTATCCCTGACAGTTACGTCACCTATGCGACGTATCACCTGAGGGGATCAGCTGCTCAATGGTGGGAAAGCCACAAGGGTATGTTGCCTGCTGAAACTGTAACCACTTGGCAGGAATTTCAGTCAGCCTTTCGTGCACGGTACATTCCTCAAGGTCTGATCGACCAGAAGAAGCAGGAGTTCCGCGAACTCCCACAGGGCAAAATGGCTGTGGATGAATACCAGAGGAAATTTCTTGAATTGTCCCGCTATGCTATGGATGACGTCGACACCAACACACGCAAGCAGGAGAAATTCCGTGAAGGACTACGTACTGATATAAAACTTGCACTTGCTGTCCATGATTTCACAGACTTCGCAACGCTTGTCAGCAAATCTTTCCAAGTTGAAACAGCTCTGACTGAGTACCAGGAGTCACTCAAGCGCACTCATGGAGCTGGCTCATCCTCGGGTCAGCCTGTTCAGAAGCGTCGAGTGTGGATCCCGCACAATGTACACCACCGACCTGCTCCAACACCAAGGCCGTCCTATGTTGCACCTCGTTTGCCTTCACCGCCGAGACAGCTATCGGTCCATGCTGGACCGCCTGATGCTATGGCTTTTCGTCAGGATGCACCACGTCCTTCTGCTGGTTGCAGGAAGAGCCGTCGAAAACATCCTTCTAGGAACGTTGGAACCAGACTACCTGCTAGTCAACGTGTTCATGTCAACCAAGTCAACATGGAAGAAGCTCGACAGGACCCCAACATTGTGATGGGCACCCTTCTAGTGAATTCAATCCCAGCTTCAGTCCTCTTTGATTCTGGAGCATCGCACTCCTTCATGTCCGAAAGTTTTGCGCGAAGCCATGATATACTTTTCGAGGAGATGTCCATCCCATTAGTAATCCATTCACCCGGGGCTAATTGGCAAACTACCAGGGTAAGCCACGGTAATCACATTGTGATTGGAGGATTGATGTTCCCCGTTTCTCTCATTGCCCTTAAGACCTCCAACATTGACATTATTCTGGGTATGGACTGGTTGAAGCCTCATAAAGCTTTGATTGACTGTGCCACTGAAACAGTCCGCCTCACACACCCTTCCGGTCAGACTGTCAGATACTCAGCTCGTACAGTGCAGGACGCCGAAGCTCAGATATATGTCCTAAATGCACTGAACGCTTCACCTCTTGAAGGCATCGAGAACGTTCCAGTTGTTCGTGAATTTCAAGATGTCTTTCCAGAAGAACTTCCAGGAATACCGCCTGCTAGAGCTGTTGAGTTCGTCATCGACTTGAAGCCTGGCACAACTCCTATTGCGAAGCGTCCTTATAAGATGCCTCCGCACCACCTTCTTGAACTTAAGGAAGAAATCGACACGTCACTTAAGAAAGGTTTCATCCGCACCAGTTCCTCTGCTTGGGGAGCACCTTCACTCTTTGTTAAGAAGAAGGATGGAACTAACCGGTTGGTTCAGGATTACCGACCTATCAACCAAGCAACAATCCAGAACAAATATCCGCTTCCCCGGATCAATGATTTGTATGATCAACTTGCCGGTTCCTCAGTATTCTCTAAGCTTGATTTGGGATTGGGATACCATCAGATCCGTGTTCGTGAAGAGGATATTCCGAAGACTGCATTTGTTACTCGCTATGGCTCTTATGAGTACACTGTCATGTCATTTGGCTTAACAAATGCTCCAGCCACATTCTCCCGCCTAATGAACTACATCTTCATGGATTACCTCGATAAATTCATCGTGGTATATCTGGATGATATTCTGGTTTATTCGAAGAATAAAGAAGAACATGCTGAACACCTTCGTCTAGTACTGGAAAGGCTCCGAGAACACCAGTTGTATGCCAAATACTCCAAATGTGAATTCTGGCTATCTGAAGTAACCTACCTTGGTCATGTGATTTCCAAAGATGGAATTGCTGTTAACCCAGAACGAGTTCAGGCTATTCTGGACTGGACTCCTCCGAAGAACGTCAAGCAAGTGAGAAGTTTTCTCGGCCTAGCAAGCTATTGCCGTCGATTTGTTGAGAATTTTTCTAAGATTGCTAAGCCCCTGACTGATCTGCTTCACAAGGGCGTTAAGTTTGAATGGACAGAAAAATGTCAGGAAAGTTTCCAGACACTCAAAGACAAGCTAACATCTGCCCCAGTACTATCTCCTCCAGATACCCGCAAAGACTTTGTGATCTATTGTGACGCATCCCGTGAAGGATTAGGCTGTGTCCTAATGCAAGAGCGTAAAGTGATTGCTTATGTCTCTCGTCAGTTGCGCCCACATGAAGAGAATTATCCGGTACATGATCTAGAACTAGCTGCTGTCATCTATGCACTACAGTTATGGCGACATTACCTCCTCGGTAATCGTTGCGAGATATACACGGATCATAAAAGTCTGAAGTACTTGTTCACTCAACCTTCTCTAAACCTCCGTCAGCAAAGATGGATGGAGGCCATTGCGGACTATGATTTGGGTATTTCCTATACCCCTGGCAAGGCTAACGTGATGGCTGATGCCTTAAGCCGCAAGTCCTATTGCGACAACCTCATGGTTAGGCGAGCTCAACCTCGACTTTTTGAAGAACTATGCAAGCTGAATCTCCGTATTGTCCCACAGGGCTCTCTAAATAACCTTGTGATACAACCAGATCTTGAGAAAGCTGTTAAGAATGCGCAAGCTAAAGATGCTGAAGTTGATCTGATGAAGAAAGACCTTCACCTTGTAAAGTACAGGGATTTCTCGCTGTCTGAAGATGGAACCTTGTATTTCAGAAACCGCATTGTCGTACCTCGTTTCGAACTCATGACTGACAAAGTCATGAAGGAGGCACATGATACCCCGTTGTCTATTCATCCGGGTTGCACCAAGATGTATCGTGATCTCCGTCAAAGGTACTGGTGGTCTAGAATGAAGCAAGACATTGCTCGATATGTTGCTGAATGTGATGTGTGTCGTCGCGTTAAAGCAAAACATCAGAAACCAGCTGGAATTCTGCAACCACTTCCTATTCCTCTATGGAAATGGGATAAGGTTCAGATGGATTTCATTACAGGACTTCCCAGGTCACAGAAGGGTCACGATGCTATTCTTGTCGTTGTCGACCAACTCTCTAAAGTTGCACACTTTCTGCCTGTCAAGGAGACGATCACTGCTAGTCAGTTAGCAGAGTTGTATATCTCCAGAATTGTATCACTCCACGGTATTCCGAAGGAGATCAGTTCGGACCGTGGCGGTCTTTTCACTTCCAAATTCTGGGAAAGTTTTCAAACAGCTATGGGAACTCATATCACCTGGAGTTCAGCTTATCACCCCCAATCCCAAGGCCAAGTTGAATGAGTTAATCAAGTGCTTGAAGACATGTTGCAAGCTTGTGTTATATCGTTTGGCAAGAAGTGGGAAGAATCTCTTCCATATGCCGAGTTCTCCTATAACAACAGCTATCAAGCCAGTTTGAAAATGGCCCCCTTCGAAGTACTCTATGGACGTAAGTGTCGAACCCCTCTGAATTGGTCAGAAACTGGGGAACGACCGCTCGTGGGTCCGGATATTATTCAACAAGCCGAAGAACAAGTTCGTATTGTCCGGGAAAATCTCAAGGCGGCTCAGGATCGCCAGAAGAGCAACTATGATCGCAAACGATGGGGTTTGACTTATCAACCTGGTGATCAGGCTTATCTGCGAGTCACCCCGATGAAAGGCACTCACCGTTTTGGAATCAAGGGCAAGCTAGCTCCACGCTACATTGGTCCTTTCCGCATTGTTGCTAGACGTGGTCAGGTGGCATATAAATTGGAATTGCCGCCGCAATTCTCTCATATCCACGACGTCTTCCACGTGTCGCAGCTTCGTTAATGCTTCAAGGAATCTCCGCACCGAGCTGTGGATCACGAGGTGCTCGAATTGCAAGATGACCTATCTTATAAGGAGCATCCGATCCGCATTCTCGATCAAGCTGAACGTCGGACCCGCCAGAAAGTTACCAAGTTCCTCAAAGTTCAGTGGTCAAATCATACTGAAGATGAAGCCACTTGGGAACGCGAGGATAATCTTCGTGCGGAATACCCCGAACTTTTTTCCTTCTACCTCTTAATTCTCGGGATGAGAATTCTTGTTAGTAGAGGAGATTTTGTAACACCCCCAGTGGTTAGCCACAGTAATTCCATTTTGATAATGCCAAGTCAGCATGATTAACAGTGCATGATCATCATTTGCATCATAATGCTTTTCAACTCCTAACTCAAAATTCAAATTTAAATGAAAGTGAATTATAAAAGTTTTCCAACATAAAAACTAAAATGTTCGATAAATGGCAAATATTACAGAGACTATTCTAAAATTGAAACCAACAATAAATAAAATAATTAGGTGGCTCTAACATTGTCAAAATAGCTAGGATTAATGCATTTTAATTATTATAAAAATTGTGTGAACTCAAATTGACTCCAAACTAGTTTTTGACAGTGGTAGAGGAGGCTAGTATTATTGGAACAGTTCCTATGTTTTCAAAATTCAATTTGAGGCCTAACAATTTACTAAACAGAGATATATGAATTAATAAAAAGAAAAAAAGAAAACAAAAAAGGGGAAAGAAACCTTCCCCCCCCCCCCGACTGGGCCAAGCATGGCCTAGCCAACCAGGCCGCCCAGCAGGCCTGGCTAACACCCCCCCCCCTGAGACCCGAACCCTAGCCCATCGCCCCGTCTCGCCCCCCCCCCCACTCCCTCGATCCCCTCTCGCTTCCCCCTCCTGACCCGGCGGCCGCCCGTCGCCGCCCCGGTGCCTCGCCGACGGCGGCCCCCGCCGCCGACGCCGGACGCCATCGCCGCCGACGCCATCGCCACCGCCTCCCCGTTCCGTCGCTCGACCCCGACTCCGCCCCGAACCCGCCGCTCGCCCTTCCCGTCATCCGTCGCCGCCCTCGCCATCGACTCCGGCCACCCCGAGCCCCCTCGAGCCCGCTGCCACGCCCCCTACGGCTCCCGGTGAGCCCCTCCTCCGCGTCCCTTGCGCCCGAGCTCGCGACGAGCTCGGGGTTGTCGCACTCGTCGCTGCGCCGCTCCCCCCCGCTCGCTATTGCTGCTGCCGCTGCCCTGCGTGGCCGTCGTTGCTCCGCCGCCCGCCTCCCGTAGCTGCTGCCGCCGCCGGCGCCCAGCAGCCCCTTTTCCTCCGCTCGCCGCTGCCCGCCGCTGGCCGCCGCACCGGCTCTCTGCGAGCGCGCGCGCGCGCGTGTTTGACCTTGGCCGGACGAACGTGTCCGGCGCCCGAAAGGGGCTGGCTGCGGACACGTCCGGCCCAGCCACTGACCGCGGGGCCCCACCCCACTGAACGTTATAAAAAATATGTAAATAAAAATATATATATTAATAATTAATTAATTAATTAAGTTAATTAATTCTATTAATTAACTCTGTTTTAGTTAACGTAATTAGTTAGTTAGCACCTAATCTCTTAGTTAGTGTTAGAGACTATGACAGTGGGACCCACTGGTCAAATTGACCAGTCAACCCTGTTGACTGACTGTTGACTGTTGACTGAATTAATAATAAATTATAAAATGCATAAAAACTTTAGAAAATCATATTAAATAATCCGTAACTCCGATGGAAAAACTTTGTACATGAAAATTGCTCAGAACAACGAGACGAATCCGAACACGCGGTCCGTTCGTCCGTCACACGTCCCTAACTATCCGAACATGCAACCGTTCCTCTCCGGTCATCTGTCTGACAAATGTCCGGAGACGGGAAAACATTCCCGGATGAATCCCACCTTCGCCAGTATCACCCGGCACTGCGTTAGGTCACCTCCGTCACCGCGTATTGCCATGATATGCTTTGTGCTGCACTTGTTCGCTGTGTATTTATACTGTTTCCTCCCCCTCTTCTCTCTCGTTAGACCCCGACACCGACGTCGTCCCCGAGACCGACGCAGCTCCGGAGCCCGGAGACACCACTGACAACCTTGCCCTTGCCGCCGAGCAACCAGGCAAGCCCCCCCTTTGATCATCGCGATATCGCCCATTCTAATTTCCCATGCTTGCATTAGAATTGCTGCTGCTACTGCTTTACCTATTCTGATGCATAGCCTGTTTATTGAAGCCTGCTGTTGATAATTACCTGCATATCCTAAACTGCTTAGTTTAGGCTGGGTAGAGACCTATCAGTGACCCCACTTATCCCGACTGCCGCGCTGGATCGTCAGAAGACCCGATCAACGGGATTGAAGACCAGGACCCGACACCGCACATCACCCCCCTTAGTTGTAACGACACTGCAGCGTTACTATCGAGTGCCGAGGGTGAAACCTCATGTAGCACTTCCGATGTTAACTCTGTAAAGTAGCTATTCGGTCGTGATCATCGAGGGTGATTCCTCCTTCGCCACTTCCGGTAACGACGTTGTCGTGCAACACATCAAGTGTGAACCCATCGAGGGTGAATCCTCCGAGTTCACCTTGATAGACACATCGAGTAGGAATCCAACGAGGGTGATACCTCGGATTCCCCTGATGTTATGGACACACGGATACTTGGACTTTACACTGTTACTTGGATAGGCAGGTCGACCCTGAGGGGTACCCGCGTGCGCCTAAGTGGCGAGTGTTGTGAAGACGGGTGCCAGTGTGGTGCTCGAGCAGTGAATACGAGGCGCGGCCGGGCATTCTTAACCCTTGCAGCAAGTCCTCGAGACGGGGCGACGGGGTCACATCTTTCGTGAGTCTCTGCTCGTTACCGCAAGCCCTAGTCCTAACGATTTGGATATTTGATCCGAGCAGGCCTCTGGTCTGATAGCACTAACCATCACGTGGGCATAGTATGGGCGTTCTGCATCGTATGCATCAGCCGAAAGCTCTGTCAGACGTCCAGTTCAGCAGTGCGGCATGGAGTGATTGGCGCCATTTCGGTGGTGCTTGGATCTGGGCCATGTGCGCAACGATCCGGAGGGCGAGGGGCGATGGCCAAGACCCCCTTGCGCTTAGGATGTAGACCGGCGGGGACCTCTCTGCCGAGCTGTAGGTAGGGTTGCGATGTGTCGTTTGGCCGAGGCCGGGCATGACCCAGGAAAGTGTGTCTGGCCGGAGTTAATCGAGCGTGTTGGGTAAGTTGGTGCACCCCTGCAGGGAACAAAACTTCTATCGATAGCCTGTCCTACGGTAAAGGACACTCGGAGTTGTATCCTGATTGATACAATTTTTAGAACTGGATACTTGGATACTATGGCTCTGGGATTGCTTCTCGCAGGGAGTCGAGAAGGGATCTCCGGACGAGGTTGATGACTGTATGGCTCTGGGATTGCTTTCTCGCAGGGAGTCGAGAAAGGATCTCTGGGTGAGGTTGAGACTTAATGATACTGCTACATTATATTGAACTGTTCTACTCTCTTCTACTGCTGCAAGACCGCTGAAGATGCTAGTCTTCGATAGGACTAGGCCTTCTCTCTATTCTGGCATTTCTGCAGCCCAGTCCACATATACAGCCCCCCCTTGAAAATGTTGCATATGCAGTGTAGATCCTTGCTTGCTGAGTACTTCTGAGTACTCACGGTTGCTTTGTTTTCCTTTTCTCCCCATATCAGTTTGTCGTGACCAGATGACGGAGCCCCTGAGACAGATGCCCCGTCGATCGTCTACTACTACTACCCAGAGGATGGATTCTGCTATGAGTTGACTGACAACCAGGAGTAGGATCGGAGGGTCCCAGGCAGGAGGCCTTCGCCTTTCGATCGTAGTGTTTTATTTTGCCCCGCCTTTCTAAAGGCCTTTCTATTTCTATTTCATATCTGTACTCAGATATCTGTTGCTTCCGCTGACGCTTGTTCGCAAGCTTATGTATTCGAGCCCTCGAGGCCCCTGACTTGTAATATAAAGCTTGTATGACTTTATTCATGTTTTAGAGTTGTGTTGTGATATCTTCCCGTGAGTCCTTAGGCTTGATCGTGCGCATTTGCGTGTATGAATAGTGCACGATCGGGCCGGGGGGCGTCACAAGTTGGTATCAGAGCCGACTGACTGTAGGAACCCCCCTTTCCAACTCCTTGGCCGAAGTTGAGTCTAGTGGTCCAAAACTATTTTACTAACTTGGCTGTGTGGCTTACGGGCCCACGTCGCCAATTGTGTGGTATTAGTATCTTTTACTCCTCGACCTTTACTCTGGGCCTCTGATCTCTCTCCTATTCGGGTTAAAATTTTACTAACTTCAACATTAGGTTCTCGTGCTCACATCCACCCGGAGTTCTGAAGTTATTCCCCCCTTGCTTCAAGATTTTGGGCCAGGTTCTGCTTGCAGGATCCTCTTATCGAGGGCACCCTGTGTTTCACTTGCAGATTCCTCGCCCCAATAGTTTTCTCCGACGTTGATGTAGCCTTTGCTATGTCTTGTTGTGTACTTCCATACCGCGTGCCTGCGCGCCGCCTAGATGTCTAGCCTTCCCCTTTCAGCTGTCGTAATGCCGGATGCTAACCGAGGCTATGTGTGGATTCGAATGTCTGGTGCGAATATGATGAAGTATCTATTGCACTTCCTTCTGTTGTGCGTGTTACTTCATGAATCATTCCATACACCTGCAGTTTTCTTGCTAAACTGCCCCTGTTGATTTGGCAGGATGGCTGACGATCCTCCACCTCCACCTTATATTGCCGCAATGATGCAGCAATTTGAACTGAACCGTCAGGTTATGACCGGGATATTGGCTCAGTTCCCAAACCAGAATGCTCATCAGCAGCCTACACCAATAACACTGTCAGAATTCGTGCGCCTCAATCCGTCCACTTTTCGCAGCTCGACTGATCCAATGGATGCTGACGATTGGCTCCGTGACATTGCCTTCCAGATGAAGTCAGCCAATGTTATCCCTGACAGTTACGTCACCTATGCGACGTATCACCTGAGGGGATCAGCTGCTCAATGGTGGGAAAGCCACAAGGGTATGTTGCCTGCTGAAACTGTAACCACTTGGCAGGAATTTCAGTCAGCCTTTCGTGCACGGTACATTCCTCAAGGTCTGATCGACCAGAAGAAGCAGGAGTTCCGCAAACTCTCACAGGGCAAAATGGCTGTGGATGAATACCAGAGGAAATTTCTTGAATTGTCCCGCTATGCTGCGGATGACGTCGACACCAACACATGCAAGCAGGAGAAATTCCGTGAAGGACTACGTACTGATATAAAACTTGCACTTGCTGTCCATGATTTCACAGACTTCGCAACGCTTGTCAGCAAATCTTTCCAAGTTGAAACAGCTCTGACTAAGTACCAGGAGTCACTCAAGCGCACTCATGGAGCTGGCTCATCCTCGGGTCAGCCTGTTCAGAAGCGTCGAGTGTGGATCCCGCACAATGTACACCACCGACCTGCTCCAACACCAAGGCCGTCCTATGTTGCACCTCGTTTGCCTTCACCGCCGAGACAGCTATCGGTCCATGCTGGACCGCCTGATGCTATGGCTTTTCGTCAGGATGCACCACGTCCTTCTGCTGGTTGCAGGAAGAGCCGTCGAAAACATCCTTCTAGGAACGTTGGAACCAGACTACCTGCTAGTCAACGTGTTCATGTCAACCAAGTCAACATGGAAGAAGCTCGACAGGACCCCAACATTGTGATGGGCACCCTTCTAGTGAATTCAATCCCAGCTTCAGTCCTCTTTGATTCTGGAGCATCACACTCCTTCATGTCCGAAAGTTTTGCGCGAAGCCATGATATACTTTTCGAGGAGATGTCCATCCCATTAGTAATCCATTCACCCGGGGCTAATTGGCAAACTACCAGGGTAAGCCACGGTAATCACATTGTGATTGGAGGATTGATGTTCCCCGTTTCTCTCATTGCCCTTAAGACCTCCAACATTGACATTATTCTGGGTATGGACTGGTTGAAGCCTCATAAAGCTTTGATTGACTGTGCCACTGAAACAGTCCGCCTCACACACCCTTCCGGTCAGACTGTCAGATACTCAGCTCGTACAGTGCAGGACGCCGAAGCTCAGATATATGTCCTAAATGCACTGAACGCTTCACCTCTTGAAGGCATCGAGAACGTTCCAGTTGTTCGTGAATTTCAAGATGTCTTTCCAGAAGAACTTCCAGGAATACCGCCTGCTAGAGCTGTTGAGTTCGTCATCGACTTGAAGCCTGGCACAACTCCTATTGCGAAGCGTCCTTATAAGATGCCTCCGCACCACCTTCTTGAACTTAAGGAAGAAATCGACACGTCACTTAAGAAAGGTTTCATCCGCACCAGTTCCTCTGCTTGGGGAGCACCTTCACTCTTTGTTAAGAAGAAGGATGGAACTAACCGGTTGGTTCAGGATTACCGACCTATCAACCAAGCAACAATCCAGAACAAATATCCGCTTCCCCGGATCAATGATTTGTATGATCAACTTGCCGGTTCCTCAGTATTCTCTAAGCTTGATTTGGGATTGGGATACCATCAGATCCGTGTTCGTGAAGAGGATATTCCGAAGACTGCATTTGTTACTCGCTATGGCTCTTATGAGTACACTGTCATGTCATTTGGCTTAACAAATGCTCCAGCCACATTCTCCCGCCTAATGAACTACATCTTCATGGATTACCTCGATAAATTCGTCGTGGTATATCTGGATGATATTCTGGTTTATTCGAAGAATAAAGAAGAACATGCTGAACACCTCCGTCTAGTACTGGAAAGGCTCCGAGAACACCAGTTGTATGCCAAATACTCCAAATGTGAATTCTGGCTATCTGAAGTAACCTACCTTGGTCATGTGATTTCCAAAGATGGAATTGCTGTTAACCCAGAACGAGTTCAGGCTATTCTGGACTGGACTCCTCCGAAGAACGTCAAGCAAGTGAGAAGTTTTCTCGGCCTAGCAAGCTATTGCCGTCGATTTGTTGAGAATTTTTCTAAGATTGCTAAGCCCCTGACTGATCTGCTTCACAAGGGCGTTAAGTTTGAATGGACAGAAAAATGTCAGGAAAGTTTCCAGACACTCAAAGACAAGCTAACATCTGCCCCAGTACTATCTCCTCCAGATACCCGCAAAGACTTTGTGATCTATTGTGACGCATCCCGTGAAGGATTAGGCTGTGTCCTAATGCAAGAGCGTAAAGTGATTGCTTATGTCTCTCGTCAGTTGCGCCCACATGAAGAGAATTATCCGGTACATGATCTAGAACTAGCTGCTGTCATCTATGCACTACAGTTATGGCGACATTACCTCCTCGGTAATCGTTGCGAGATATACACGGATCATAAAAGTCTGAAGTACTTGTTCACTCAACCTTCTCTAAACCTCCGTCAGCAAAGATGGATGGAGGCCATTGCGGACTATGATTTGGGTATTTCCTATACCCCTGGCAAGGCTAACGTGATGGCTGATGCCTTAAGCCGCAAGTCCTATTGCGACAACCTCATGGTTAGGCGAGCTCAACCTCGACTTTTTGAAGAACTATGCAAGCTGAATCTCCGTATTGTCCCACAGGGCTCTCTAAATAACCTTGTGATACAACCAGATCTTGAGAAAGCTGTTAAGAATGCGCAAGCTAAAGATGCTGAAGTTGATCTGATGAAGAAAGACCTTCACCTTGTAAAGTACAGGGATTTCTCGCTGTCTGAAGATGGAACCTTGTATTTCAGAAACCGCATTGTCGTACCTCGTTTCGAACTCATGACTGACAAAGTCATGAAGGAGGCACATGATACCCCGTTGTCTATTCATCCGGGTTGCACCAAGATGTATCGTGATCTCCGTCAAAGGTACTGGTGGTCTAGAATGAAGCAAGACATTGCTCGATATGTTGCTGAATGTGATGTGTGTCGTCGCGTTAAAGCAAAACATCAGAAACCAGCTGGAATTCTGCAACCACTTCCTATTCCTCTATGGAAATGGGATAAGGTTCAGATGGATTTCATTACAGGACTTCCCAGGTCACAGAAGGGTCACGATGCTATTCTTGTCGTTGTCGACCAACTCTCTAAAGTTGCACACTTTCTGCCTGTCAAGGAGACGATCACTGCTAGTCAGTTAGCAGAGTTGTATATCTCCAGAATTGTATCACTCCACGGTATTCCGAAGGAGATCAGTTCGGACCGTGGCGGTCTTTTCACTTCCAAATTCTGGGAAAGTTTTCAAACAGCTATGGGAACTCATATCACCTGGAGTTCAGCTTATCACCCCCAATCCCAAGGCCAAGTTGAATGAGTTAATCAAGTGCTTGAAGACATGTTGCAAGCTTGTGTTATATCGTTTGGCAAGAAGTGGGAAGAATCTCTTCCATATGCCGAGTTCTCCTATAACAACAGCTATCAAGCCAGTTTGAAAATGGCCCCCTTCGAAGTACTCTATGGACGTAAGTGTCGAACCCCTCTGAATTGGTCAGAAACTGGGGAACGACCGCTCGTGGGTCCGGATATTATTCAACAAGCCGAAGAACAAGTTCGTATTGTCCGGGAAAATCTCAAGGCGGCTCAGGACTCCAGAATAGGCAACTCATGATCGCAAGATGGGGTTTGACTTATCAACCTGTGTGATCAGGCTTATCTGCGAGTCACCCCCGATGAAAGGCACTCACCGTTTTGGAATCAAGGGCAAGCTAGCTCCACGCTACATTGGTCCTTTCCGCATTGTTGCTAGACGTGGTCAGTGTCATATAAATTGGAATTGCCGCCGCAATTCTCTCATATCCAACGTCTTCCACGTGTCGCAGCTTCGTCAGACTTCAAGAATCACCGCACCGAGCTGTGGATCACGAGGTGCTCGAATTGCAAGATGACCTATCTTATAGGAGCATCCGATCCGCATTCTCGATCAAGCTGAACGTCGGACCCGCCAGAAAGTTACCAAGTTCCTCAAAGTTCAGTGGTCAAATCATACTGAAGATGAAGCCACTTGGAACGCGAGGATAATCTTCGTGCGAATACCCCGAACTTTTTTCCTTCTACCTCTTAATTCTCGGGCGAGAATTCTTGTTAGTAGAGGAGATTTTGTAACACCCCCAGTGGTAGCCACAGTAATTCCATTTTGATAATGCCAAGTCAGCATGATTAACATGCATGATCATCATTTGCATCATAATCTTTTCAACCTCCTAACTCAAATTCAAATTTAAATGAAAGTGAATTATAAAAGTTTTCCAACATAAAACTAAAATGTTCGATAAATGGCAAATATTACAGAGACTATTCTAAAATTGAAACCAACAATAAATAAAATAATTAGGTGGCTCTAACATTGTCAAAATAGCTAGGATTAATGCATTTTAATTATATAAAAATTGTGTGAACTCAAATTGACTCCAAACTAGTTTTGACAGTGGTAGAGGATGCCTAGTATTTATTGGAACAGTTCCTTGTTTTACAAAATTCAATTTGAGAAATAAAATAAAAGAGAATATGAATTAATAAAAAGAAAAAAAGAGGGGAAAGAAACCTTCCCCCCCCCCCGACGGGGCCAAGCCCAGCTGGCCTCAGCCAACCAGGCGCCCAGCAGCCATGCTAAAACAGCCCCCAACACCCCCCCCCTGAACCCAACCTAGCCATCCCCCGTCTCGCCCCCCCCCCACTACCCTCATCCCCTCTGCTCCTCCCCCCCCCCCCCCCCCCGCCCGCGCCACGCCGACGCCCGCCCCCTCCCACCGCCGCCCTTCCCTCCGGTCGCTCGACCCGACTCCGCCCCGAACCGCCACTCGCCCTCCGTCATCCGTCGCCACCCTCGCCATCGACTCCGGCCACCCGAGCCCCCTCGAGCCCGCTGCGACGCCCTACGCTCCCGGTGATCCCCTCCTCCGCGTCCTCGCGCCCGAGCTCGCACGGCTCGGGGCGACTCGTCCCCACCCCCCCCTCCCCCCCCCCCCCCCCCACCTAGCTGTTGCTCTTGCCCCTGCTGCCGCCTTGCTCCCCCCCCCCCCGTATCTGCTCGCCTATAACGCTCTGGGCGATCGGGTGCGGTGGGGTGGCCGTCCTAGCTCGAGAGTCGTGGCCCTCCCCCCTTTTCCTCTCGCTCGCCGCTGCCCGCCGCCGTGCCGGCTCTCTGCGACCGCGCGCGCGGTTTGACCGTGGGCCGACAACGTGTCCGGCGCCCGAAAGGGGCTGGCTGCGGACACGTCCGGCCCAGCCACTGACCGCGGGGCCCCACCCCATTGAACGTTAAAAAAATATGTAAATAAAAATATATATATTAATAATTAATTAAGTTAATTAATTCTATTAATTAACTCTGTTTTAGTTACGTAATTAGTTATTAGCACAAATCTCTTAGTTAGTGTTAGAGACTATGACAGTGGGACCCACTGGTCAATTACCAGTCGACCCTGTTGACTGACGTGACTGTTGACTGAATTAATAATAAATTATAAAATGCATAAAAACTTTAGAAAATCATATTAAATAATCCGTAACTCCGATGGAAAACTTTGTACATGAAAATTGCTCAGAACGACGAGACGAATCGAACACGCGGTCCGTTCGTCGTCACACGTCCCTAACTATCCGAACATGCAACCGTTCCTCTCCGGTCTCTGTCTGACAAATGTCCGGAGACGGGAAAACATTCCCGGATGAATCCCCTTCGCCAGTATCACCCGGCACTGCGTTAGTCACCTCCGTCACCGCGTATTGCCATGATATGCTTTGTGCTGCCTTGTTCGCTGTGTATTTATACTGTTTCCTCCCCCTCTTCTCTCTCGTTAGACCCCGACACCGACATCGTCCCCGAGACCGCGCAGCTCCGGAGCCCGGAGACACCACTGAACACCTTGCCCTTGCCGCCGAGCAACCAGGCAAGCCCCCCCTTTGATCATCCGATATCGCCATTCATTCTATTCCATGCTTGCATTAGAATTGCTGCTGCTACTGCTTTACCTATTCTGATGCATAGCCTGTTTATTGAAGCCTGCTGTTGATAATTACCTGCATATCCTAAACTGCTTAGTTTAGGCTGGGTAGAGACCTATCAGTGACCCCACTTATCCCGACTGCCGCGCTGGATCGTCAGAAGACCCGATCAACGGGATTGAAGACCAGGACCGACACCGCACATCACACCCCCCTTAGTTGTAACGACACTGCAGCGTTACTATCGAGTGCCGAGGGTGAAACCTCATGTAGCACTTCCGATGTTAACTCTGTAAGTAGCTATTCGGTCGTGATCATCGAGGGTGATTCCTCCTTCGCCACTTCCGGTAACGACGCTGTCGTGCAACACATCAAGTGTGAACCCATCGAGGGTGAATCCTCCGAGTTCACCTTGACAGACACATCGAGTAGGAATCCAACGAGGGTGATACCTCGGATTCCCCTGATGTTATGGACACACGGATACTTGGACTTTAACTGTTACTTGGATAGGCGGTCGACCCTAGGGGTACCCCGTGCGCCTAAGTGCGAGTGTTGTGAAGACGGGTGCCAGTGTGGTGCTCGAGCGTGAATACGAGGCGCGGCCGGGCATTCTTAACCCTGCAGCAAGTCCTCGAGACGGGGCGACGGGGTCACATCTTCGTGAGTCTCTGCTCGTTACCGCAAGCAGCCTAGTCCTAACGATTTGGATATTTGATCCGAGCAGGCCTCTGGTCTGATAGCACTAACCATCACGTGGGCATAGTATGGGCGTTCTGCATCGTATGCATCAGCCGAAAGCTCTGTCAACGTCCAGTTCAGCAGTGCGGCATGGAGTGATTGGCGCCATTTCGGTGGTGCTTGGATCTGGGCCATGTGCGCAACGATCCGGAGGGCGAGGGGCGATGGCCAAGACCCCTTGCGCTTAGGATGTAGACCGGCGGGGACCTCTCTGCGAGCTGTTAGGTAGGGTTGCGATGTTCGTTTGGCCGAGGCCGGGCATGACCCAGGAAAGTGTGTCCGGCCGGAGTTAATCGAGCGTGTTGGGTAAGTTGGTGCACCCCTGCAGGGAACAAAACTTCTATCGATAGCCTGTCCTACGGTAAAGGACACTCGGAGTTGTATCCTGATTGATACAATTTTTAGAACTGGATACTTGGATACTATGGCTCTGGGATTGCTTCTCGCAGGGAGTCGAGAAGGGATCTCCGGACGAGGTTGATGACTGTATGGCTCTGGGATTGCTTTCTCGCAGGGAGTCGAGAAAGGATCTCTGGGTGAGGTTGAGACTTAAGATACTGCTACATTATATTGTACTGTTCTACTCTCTTCTACTACTCTGCAGACCGCTGAAATGCAGTCTTCGATAGGACTAGGCCTTCTCTCTATTCTGGCATTTCTGCAGCCCAGTCCACATATACACCTCCCCTGAAAATGTTGCATATGTAGTGTAGATCCTTGCTTGCTGAGTACTTCTGAGTACTCACGGTTGCTTTGTTTTCCTTTTCTCCCATATCAGTTTGTCGTGACCAGATGACGGAGCCCCTGAGACAGATGCCCGTCGATCGTCTACTACTACTACCCAGAGGATGGATTCTGCTATGAGTTGACTGACGACCAGGAGTAGGATCGGAGGGTCCCAGGCAGGAGGCCTTCGCCTTTCGATCGTAGTGTTTTATTTGCCCCGCCTTTCTAAAGGCCTTTCTGTTTCTATTCATATCTGTACTCAGATATCTGTTGCTTCCGCTGAGCTTGTTCGCAAGCTTATGTATTCGAGCCCTCGAGGCCCCTGACTTGTAATATAAAGCTTGTATGACTTTATTCATGTTTTAGAGTTGTGTTGTGATATCTTCCCGTGAGTCCTTAGGCTTGATCGTGCGCATTTGCGTGTATGAATAGTGCACGATCGGGCCGGGGGTCACATGAGGCAACCCAATGATTAAAATTTATTTTTTCCATTTTATTTATGTTCTTGAGTGTTTACACAATTATGCCTTTGTTATGATTGTTTTTTATGTTTAATTTAGTGTTTGTGCCAAGTAAAGCCTTTGGATCATGTTGGGTGATAGTTGATTTGATCTTGTGGAAAACGAAACTTTTGCGTCCAGTAAAATAATTTTCATAAATCACAGAAGTGACAAAAGTTTCTGAATTTTTACATAAGATTGATATACAAATTGCCTACATTGTCCTAATTTTTAAGAATTTTGGAGTTACAGAAGTATACGAAGTTTTCAGATTACTACAGACTGTTCTGTTTTTGACAGATTCTGTTTTCGTTGCATTGTGTGCTTATTTTGATAAATCTATGGATTGTATCGGGGGGTATAAGCCATGGTAAAGTTGGAATACATTAGATATAATGCAATTTATAAAATATGAATGGGTTTGCAATAGTACTTAGAGTGGTAATTTGCTTATTATACTAACGGATCTCATGAAGGTTTGTTAAGTTATGTGTGATTGAAATTTCAAGTTTTGGTGAGATCACGATGGATTGAAGGAATAAGGAGGAAAAGAGCCTAATCTGGGATGCCCCATGGCACCCCAGTTAATATTCAAGGAGAACCAAGCAACTAAGCTTGGGAAAGCCCGGAAGGTACCCCTCCTTTTCTTCTAACGACCATCGGTACTTTACTTGGAGCTATATTTTATTCGTCACATATCATGAGTTTGCTTGGAGCGTCTTGTATTATATGAGACTTTGCTTGTTTTGCTTTTAGTTTGTCACAAGTACCCTTGCTGGACACACCTATTGAGAGATCCAAATTATGCTATGATTTGTTAGAATTGCTCTTCATGCTCACTTAAAAAAATGAGCTATGGAATTGCTCTAGTGCTTCACTTATATATTTTTGAGCACGGTGTGCTTTAATATTTTTGAAGAAATGCTCTCATGTCTTCACTAGATTAATTTGAGAGTTAGTAAATTTTTGAAGAAATTCTCTCATGCTTTATTTTGAGAGACGAAAATTTTATGCTCATGTTCTTCACTTAAATTTGTTTGAGCTTGTCAAAAGTAATTGCAATATATGAAACTAGTATCAAAGTGATAGATATTCAAGAGGGATATAATAAAAACTTTCATGAAGATCATTGGACAAAATAAACTGATTCTTTGTAATAGTTTTGAGACATGATGGTAGTGATGTGTGAGTCATGTTGGTGAGTAATTATGCTTTAGTAAGAATATTGGTGTTAAGGTTTGTGATTCCCTATGCAAGCATGAAGTCAATAGTTATGCAATGAAATTACATCCTACTTGTGGTGCATTATCGGCGTTAGTTATGCTTATGCTCGCTATGTGATTTTGTTGTTTCTTGGTTGGTTGCTTCTCAATCTATTGCTTAGCCTCCACTTTTACTAAGTAGAAACATACTTGTGCATCCAAAATCTTTAAACCAGTTTGCCATATGAGTCCACCATATCTACCTATATGCGGTATTTCCGTGCCGTTCTAAGCAAATTTGTATGTGCATCTCTATTTTTCAAAATAAATTCCTTTGTGTGTGCTCGTACCGCTTTGAAGCGGTAGGGGGTGGCCAATATTTTCCATGCTAGTATGATGTGTTATTCTAAAGATGAGTGTTTATTCACTTGTCAATGCACGAGAATACGGCGGTAATAGGGATGCCCAGTCCCAAAATGAAAAATAAATTTATTTATGTTGTCAAATGAATAAATTCATTGGAAAGTGTTGTATGGACGGTACCCGTGGATACGGCTAGCCGTGAATGTGAAAGTATGGCGGAAAAAGGAATAAAACTTATTTTCTGTTTGGGAACCGCCTATGATATACTCTAGCATGGAAAGTGTTGGGAATTACTCGGCTCGTTTTCGTTGATGGGAAAAGTATGCCTCTCAAAAAATTTATTCTCTCAATTTAGCTTTGAGCTCTGGCACCTCTACAAATCCCATTCCCTCTGCGAAGGGTTCTATCTATTTACTTCATGCAATTTTATTTAGTCCTCCATCTTCTCTTATAAAGCACCAATAAGGGGCACTATGATCGTACTTGAGCATTGGATGTAGAGCAATATGCGAGTGTTTTTTCATGAAGGATCAATGATTGAGCATGATGGGCTAGGGATAACTTTCTTTAGTGCTGATATATTTGAAAGACATGGTTGCTTGTTGATATGCTTGAGTATTGAAATCTTCATGTCAAAACTAGACTATTGCTTTGAACCATTATAAAAAGGTCCAAATGTCCATCTACAAAAGAAAAGAATATGTGTATGAACATGTTAGGCATCATTCCATTCAATCAAAAATTTCTGTTTTTATCATTTCCTACACAGATGAGCAGGAATAAGCTTGGGGATGCTGATACGTCTCCAACGTATCTATAATTTTTTATTGTTCCATGCTGTTATATTATCATCTTGGATGTTTTACAATCATTTTATAGCAACTTCAATATCATTTTTGGGACTAACCTATTGGCATAGTGCCCAGTGCCAGTTGCTGTTTTCTGCTTGTTTTTACTTCGCAGAATATCAGTACCAAACGGAGTCCAAATGCAGCGAAAGTTTTTGGAGATTTTTCTGGCCAGAAGAAACCTAGTGGCCAAAAGAATACCAGAGGGGAGGCCCGAGGTGGGACAACCCACCAGGCGCACCAGGGGGCCCAGGCGCGCTAGGGGGTTGTGCCCCCCCGCGATGACCTCCCGCACCGCCTCTTCTCCCTATAAATTCCAAATATTCCAGAAACCTAGGGGAGTCGACGAAACACAATCATTCCAGCCGCCGCAAGTTCCAGAAACCCGAGATCCAATCTAGACACCATCTCTGAGGGTTCATCATCCTCATTGGTGCCTCTCTGATGATGCGTGAGTAGTTCACCATAGACCTATGGGTCCGTAGGCAGGAGCTAGATGGCTTCCTCTCTCTTTTGATGCTCAATACAATGGTCTCTTGGAGATCTATTGATGTAACTCTTTTTGCGGTGTGTTTGTTGGGATCCGATGAACTTTGAGATTTTGATCAGATCTATATCCATGAATATTATTGAGTCTTCTTTTGATCTCTCATCATGATTATTTATAGCCTTGTATTTCTTCTTCGAACCTTTGGTTTAGTTAGGCCAACTAGATCGATTTTCTTACCATGGGAAGAGGTGCTTGTGATGGATTCGATCTTGCGGTGTTCTTTCCCAGTGACAGGAGGGGCAGCAAGACACTAGATGCATGCTGGATAGCGGTCGATGTGTGGAGTAAGAGTGTAGATGCAGGCAGGAAGGTCGGTCTACTAATCTTGGACGTGATGCCTATATATTGATCATTGCCTTGGATATCGTCATAATTATTCGATCTTCTATCAATTTCCCAATAGTAATTTGTTTACCCACCGTATGCTATTTTCTAGAGAGAAGCCACTAGTGAAATCTACGGCCCCGGGTCTATTCTTATCAATATTGCTTTGAGATCTATTTTATTTGCTTTTTTTCAGATCTATTATTCCGAAAACCCAAAAATACCTTTCTGCATTTTTTATTTGCATATTTTTATTTCGCGTTTTATCGAGAGCTATTTATCCAATCTACCACAAATTTACTATCTTTTTATCTTTTACCGTGGAGGGATTGACAACCCCTCTTACGCGTCGGGTTGCAAGTATTGTTCTTTGTGTGCATGTACGTGTATATAGTGTTGCTTGGTTCTCCTACTGGATTGATACGTTGGTTTCATAACTGAGGAAATACCTACCGTAGCTGTGTTGCATCATCCCTTCCTCTTTGGGGAAATACCGACGTAGTTCAAGCGACATCAGTTCCCCCTGTGAAGAGGCACGGCAAATAAATCATGGGTTTCCTCACTGTCACATATGGGCTCGTTCCGTGGAAGAGCATGGACCCGGGTGCGCTCCAGTGTTGTCGCAGATGGGCTCCTTCCCCTTGGAAAGCACGGCTGTAGGGTGCTCTCCCTGATGTCGCAGATGGGCCTTTCCCCTTGGAAGAGCCGGAAAGGGTGCCCTCCTCGTGGTCGCCGTCGATGGGGTCTGACTTGGAAGCGTGGATCCCAAGCCAGCGTCGCAGAACGTGTCCTTCAGAAATGGCAAAATGGGCTTGATGGCGATGTAGGATGGCAAATTCTTGACAGCGAGCCAAAGGAGATCACTCGGCGAGGCCATGGATGAGATCGATGGCGGTTGAAACCGGAGGGGTTAGGGGTGGGCCACTTCCTGTTGACATAGCCCGCGTCAGGTCGTCGCTTGTCGACGACCTCGATGTCGTAAACACCAGCATTCATGACATACCCGCATACTCTAGCCCGCTGATTGAGAGCCTGCGGCGGTAATGGTCGTCGCTTCCCTCGTGACGTCGGGCGAAGAGGCCGTGATACACCTCTTTTGGGCCAGTCGCTCCTCGAGGTCCACGGGAAGCATGGCCGGGCTTAGGCTGCGACGCTCTGGAGTGGGGGATGGGGATGGGATGGGGATCTGTGGGAAAGGGGGCGTTTGGCAGGCATCATCTAAGAAACTCAGGGCGGCTAGGGTAGGAGATCGGTGGGTAAGCTGCACGGCAAACCGGTAGATGTTGACAATGGAGGCCTTGCGGCGGGACAACCTTGCTAGGGTTTCGAGCGAGGGAGGGGTGTGTGGTGGGTGTGTGTGTGCGACGCGCGCGCGCCCGAGGAGTTTTTGGGGGGTGTGGGTCTGGAGGGGGATGTTTGAGGAAAAGACGCGGCACTGAAAATTTTACTACGCGGAGTAAAATGCCAGGCTATTGAAAATTTGGATGATGCAATACACAACGGTCCCGAAAATAACAAACCGTGTGTTATGAAACAGAAAAACCCTCGAGCGGGCAGATATTTTGGAGGAATGCAGGCGGGAGCGGAACAACAAACCACACACACGGTCAAAACATAATAACCGGTGTGTATCAAACAGAAAAACCCTATTGGCGAGTAGATATTTTTGAGAGGGGGAGCCTCGTGGAGCCCAATGTACTGTGCTGATGGCGTGACAGGGGCACCGGCGTGGCACACGGTTAGTGTGAGGGAACCGTGTATGTTGCGTCATCCGACTTGTCTAAGTTCATAAATTGGTGAATATAACGCGGGAAAGGGTCAGAACACGAACACACTTGCATGTGGAACCAAATATATGTATGAAAAGGGTGGTTTGATGTTCAAATACCAAATGCACACTTCGATGTGGCACCTATATCACAAAGCACTGGTATGCTTGCCCCCCCCCCCCTTCGTGTCGGCGGGAGGGGAATCCTAAGCTATGAACATGCCCGCCCCCACGGAGGTTCACCTAGCAAAGTGCGAAGTAGCAGCCCACCCCATCAAACACACACCACACACACACACACACAATTTCAGTCGGTGGAGAGGGCCTCCCACCAAGATGTATCGTAAAACAGACCAAGAAGAATCCACCATGGTCGTACAAACCTCTCTCTTGTTGTTGGTCAAAGTGATGGACTTCGCATGCGACCCCAGAGATGGGCTAGCTCACCAATAATCATGCAATAGCTAGTCCCAGAGACAACCACTGCCTGCATGTGGCCCAAACATATGTATGGAGTGTTATGTTTGAATACACAATGGAACAACTTTGTTGTGGCATCGTGCTTGGAACCATAAATCCCCACACGGACGAGGGTTAGTTGACGATGCATTGGTATATATGCATGTCACACCACACTTCGAGCCAATGACGGGGATTCATGCATGCATCCATAGTATGCGCTCAACTAAGGTTGTAAGTCTCACCATGACCTACTACGATAACACAAACCAAAGGAAGAATCCACATGGTAACCTATCTCGTTGTCGGTCAAAGTGATCATGGATGTCCACACGGACCCACAAATATACAGGCTTGTCTCCGATAACCACGTGAGGAGTGTACCGTCGAAGACAAGCACTGCATGCATATGTAATGTTGGGTGATGCGTGCATGTTTGAATACCATGCACAACATTGATGTGGCGCGTCGCGAAAATTGGACAGTCCCCACATAGAGCGAGATCGGTTCATGACATGTGTCGGTACTGTCCACTTCGACTTGGTGGGAGGGATTTATGCGTACACATGCATGTGTGCTCAAACTATATCATATCACCCATAGCATTGATGTCGCTTGAAACTACGTCGGTATTTCCCAAAGAGGCAGGGATGATGCAGTACAACTACGGTGAGTATTCCTCAGTTGTGAAACCAAGGTATCATCCAGTAGGAGAACCAAGCAACACTATGTAAACAGTACCTGCACACAAGAACAAATACTTGCAACCCGACGCGTATGAGGGGTTTCAATCCCTCTTCTGGTAACGGCGCCAGAAATTGCCAAGTTGACGGGATAAAAATTTGTGGTAGATGGATAAATAGATCTCGATTAAAACACAAAATAAAAATAAGTAATAAAAAGTGCAACATGGTATTTTTGGGTTATCTGAAAAAAAAGCGAATAAAGCGAATAAAAATAGATCTCAAAGCAAATATATAAGAATAGACCCGGGGCCCTAGATTTCACTAGTGCTTCTCTCAAGAAATAGCACACGGTGGTAAAACAAATTATTGTTGGGTAATTGATAGAAGATCGAATAATTATGATTGATATCCAAGGCAATGATCAATATATAGGCATCACGTCCAAGATTAGTAGACCGACTCTGCCTGCATCACTACTAATAACTCCACACATCGACCGCTATCCAGCATGCATCTAGTGTATTAAGTTCATGGAAGAAAAGAAGGAGTAATTGCAAGAAGAACGATGACATGATGTAGACGAGATCTATTCATGTAGGAATAGC
This sequence comes from Thinopyrum elongatum, assembly GCA_011799875.1. Lineage (NCBI taxonomy): Eukaryota > Viridiplantae > Streptophyta > Magnoliopsida > Poales > Poaceae > Thinopyrum > Thinopyrum elongatum. The sequence continues at coordinate 365,494,943 of CM022297.1, read as the reverse complement.
CCCATCTTGTTCTCCTAAATAGCAACGATGACATGCGTGTCTTGCTGCCCCTTCTGTCACTGGGAAGAACACCGCAAGATCGAACCCATCACAAAGCACCTTTCCATGGCAAGAAATCGATCTAGTTGGCCTAATTAAACCAAAGATTCGAAGAAGAAATACGAGGCTATAAATCATCATCTATAAGAGATCAAAGAAAGACTCAAATAATATTCATGGATATAGATCTGATCATAAACTCAAAGTTAATCGGATCCAACAAACACACCGCAAAAAGATTACATCAAATAGATCTCCAAGAGACATTGTATTGAGAATCAAAAGAGAGAAAGGAAGCCGTCTAGCACTGCCTACGGACCCGTAGGTCTATGGTGGACTACTCATGCATCATCGGAGAGGCACCAATGAGGATGATGAACCCCTATTGATGGTGTTAGATGGATCTCGTGGTTCTAGAAACTTGCGGCGGCTGGAATTGTGTTTCGTCCACTCCCCTAGGGTTTCGGAATATTTGTGAATTTATAGGGCGAAGAGGCGGTGCAGGGGGGCTGCGTGGGGGGCACAACCCCCCTGGGCACACCCTGGTGTGGATTGTGCTCCCCACGGGCCACCCCTCTGGTACTCTTTGGCCCACTGGGTGTCTTCTGGTCCAGAAAAAATCTTCAAAAAGTTTCGCTGCGTTTGGACTCCGTTTGGTACTAATATTATGTGAAGTAAAAAAAAGCAAAAAACAGCAACTGGCACTGGGCACTATGTCAATAGGTTAGTCCCAAAAAATGATATTGAAGTTCAAAAATGATTTGTAAAACATCCAAGAATGATAATATAACAGCATGGAACAATAAAAAATTATAGATACATTGGAGATGTATCAAGCATGACCTATATATATACCGTAATACAAACCAAAAAATAATCCCCTCCTAAGTCAAATTAACCTCTTCGTTGTCGGCAAAGTAGTGATGGACCAAGCGGGTCCACAGATGGAAAGCACGATATCACTGATAACCGCGTGAGTGGGTGCCAGAGACAACCGCCATCGCTTTGCATGGGGCCAAACATATGTATGGAGTGGGTGTGTGTGGTTGTGATGTTTGAATACCCCAAATGCAGAACTTTGATGTGTGCACATGCCTCGAAAACCATAAAGTCCCCACAGAGCGAGGTTCATGAAGCGACTACATATGCTGGTCCCCTTCCCCCTCTTCTACGCATACTATATGCTCCTACCATAATACAAACCAAAAAGAATCCTCCTTGATGGTGAAATTAATTAACCTCTCCGATGTAGGTCAAAGTGATGCATGCATGGACGACGACCTCACGGGCCCACAGATGGAAGCTCACATGTGAGTGTCCTAGGATAACCACCGTCTGCATGCATGTGGCCCAAAGAGGTGTTGTGTGATGTTTGAATGCCATGCATAACTTGATGTGGCATGTGCCTCGGAAAACGAAAAGTCCTGACACTGAGTGAGGTGTGTTCACAGCCGCGTACGTAGTATATAGCTGGTCCCCTCCCACCTCTTTGACGTTACTAATATCCTCCCACCATAAGACAAACAAAAAAGAATCACACTTGCTGGTTCAAATTAACCTCTCTGCGGCTGTTGGGTCGAAGTGATGGACGATGACCTCGGGCCCATAGAAAGCTCACACCCGCGAACGCGATTGATGTCGTGTAGGACAACCACCGACTGCATGTGGCCCAAACATGTATGTATGAAAGGGTTGTGTAATGTTTTAAATACAAATTCCCGACTTTGTTGTGGACCTGCCTCACAAAACGGCCAACCCACATAGTGGCTCATGACTCGTAGTGTAGTGCCAGCTCCCCCCACCCAGACGCACACACACACACACCGCGCATCCACCAGCAACTACGATCATGTTAAATTTCCCCGCGCTGAACATATGTTACCAAAGGAGGGATGTTTTAATTTTGAAAAAAAACAAAGATCATTAAGGACATTTTAGTACATTGATTGATGTTCTAGGGGTATAATGTGCAAAAAATCAAATTTGAGTACATGCACACATGACAGTGCCCAAAATGGATTGGAAAAACACATGTGTCTCACTGGGTGCATGTTTACTCCCCGTGCAAAAATTTCAAACATTGAGAATCTTGATTTTTAAATCTAGTACATCCAAAACTATATTTGAAATCCATGAAAACTTATCATGTTGTCATATGGACAAATTACCAATACACAAGGGTATTGTACTTTTTTTTGTCAAATTTGAGACAAGTTTTGATGTAATCTTATCTTCCTACACAATGGGAGATTATTAATAATTGGGAACCAATATCGCAAACAGATTATTTATTCGAACCATAGGCGTTAGACCAACATGGATACATGCCTGCTTCGGTTAAGCAATAAACGGCAGCATTAATCATCAAAATAGAAAAACAATATGCGTGCCGCAACGTGACCGTGGTGCCGCGAGCGACGTGAGTTGACAGGACACATGCGACCAATCCGCCACGCAGGCAGATCGGGAGGCGTGCGTGCAGGTGTGTGAATTCATGGAAGGCGTGCTCGCTGCACAGGTCATCAGGAGGCGTGCAGTAGCTGTGTGAAATGACGGTAGGCATGCAAGCAGTCCGGTGCGCAGGCTCACCGGGAGGCGAGCCAGCGGTTTTGACCGGCCCGCCCTCTCTCCCACTACTCCATATTAATGGCGTGCCCGGAGCGGCCGCACCCCCATCCTCGCCACACACAATCCCTCTCCGCCGCATCCTCGACGCCCTCTTAGTCCAAAACCGTCAGTGTAGTGAGGATGGTCGCGAAATGCCCCATTCGAGGGATGGCGATGCTGGGGCTAGCTGAAGCATCGGAGTACGGCGTGAGGATGGAGACGAAGTTACCGTTGAATGAAATGTGCATGGAAACAAAAAAAAATTATACACACACGCAAGATCTATCCGTGGACTGCATAGCTACGAGAGGGGAGGGCATCTTCATACCCTTGAAGATCACTAAGTGGAAGGTTTATCAGTGTGGTTGATGTAGTCGTACACCCTTCACGATCCGTCCTGATCAAGTACCGAACGTACGGCACCTCTCCCGTTCAGCACCACGTTCAGATTGATGATGTCCTCGCCTTTTGATCCAGCAAGACGGGCGAAAGAGATAGATGAGTTTCGGCCACACGACGGTGTTGTGGTGACGGTTGGTGATGAAGAACAATCTCCGCAGGGCTTTGGCAAGCACTACAGAAAACTAGAAACGGAGATAAATAGAGGGGACAGGTTGCCAGCACACAACTTGGTGAATCTTATGTGTCTTGGGTGCTAGCCCTGCCCCTATATTCATATGTTGGAGCCTGGGGTCGAAAACTTGGAGTAAAAGCCTCCTCCCAAGTCGGTTTTGCCGAAAGGACTATCCTTCTGGACTCCAGGGCCAGACGCCAGAGTACCCGGCGTCTGGACCCAGACGCCCAGGGTCCCTGGCGTCTGGCCACTGACCTCCGCAAAACTTCCTTTGGCACTTTCCAAAAGCCTCGTGGGCTTTACCCCCTTGGCCTAAATAAACTGTTCTCGTACCCAAACATTTCGAGAAACCTTGAAACCCCTTCCGGAGACCAAACACTATTATCCACATATATCAATCTTTACCTCTGGACCATCCAAGTCCTCGTCATGTCTGTGATCTCATCCGGGACTCCGAACAACATTCATTACCAACATACATTACTCATATAATACTATATCGTCAACGAACGTTAAGCGGTGTGGAACCCTGCGGGTTTGAGAACTATGTAGACATGACTGAGACACTCTCCGGTCAATAACCAATAGCAGAACCTGGATGCCCATTGGCTCCTACATATTCTATGAAGATCTTTATCGGTCGAACCTTATGACAACATATGATATTCCGTTGTCCATCGGTATGTTACTTGTCGGAGATTCGATCGTCTGTATCTTCATTACCTAGTTCAATCTCATTAACCGCAAGTCTCTTTACTCATTCCATAATACATCATCCTGTAACTAACTCATTAGTCACTTTGCAAGCCGCTTCTTATGATGTGTATTTACGAGAGGGCCCAGAGATACCTCTCCGATACTCGGACGTGACAAATCCTAATCTCGATCTATGCCAACTCAACAAACACCTTGGAGAAAACTGTAGGAGCATCTTATATGCACCAGTTATGTTGTGACGTTTGATAGCACACAGGTTATTCCTCCGGTATCTGGGAATTGCATAATCTCATAGTCGAAGGAAGATGTATTTGACATGAAGAAAGCAATAGCAATAAACTTGAACAATCAATATGCTAAGCTAACGGATGGGTCTTGCCATCACATCATTCTACTAATGATGTGATCCCTTTATCAAATGCAACACATGTCTATGGTTAGGAAACCTTAACCATCTTTGATCAACGAGCTAGTCTGAGAGGCTTACTAGGGACACGGGTATGTGTTTATGTATTCACACATGTATTAAGTTTCTGATCAATACAATTCTAGCATGAATAATAATCTTTATCAGAATAAGGAAATATAAATAACAACTTTATATTGCCTCTAGGGCATATTTCCTTCAGTCTCCCACTTCACTAGAGTCAATAATCTAGATTACATAGTAATGAATCTAACACCATGAGTTCTGGTGCTGATCATGTTTGCTCGTGGAAGAGGCTTAGTCCAACGAGTCTGCCCACTTCAGATCCGTATGTTATTTGCAAATCTCTATGTCTCCATCTTGACCTTTTCACGAATGGAGTTGAAGCGCTCTTGAGTGGTTTGGTTCTCTTGTGAAACTGGATTCCTTTGCCAGGGCAATTGCTCCAGTGTTGTCACAAAAATATTTTCATTGGACCCGATGCAGTAGGTATTACACCTGATCGGATATGAACTCCTTCATCTAGACTCCTTCATGTGCTACTTCCGAAGTCAGCTATGTACTCCACTCACACGTAGATCCCGCCACGATGCTCTACATGGACTGCACCAACTGACAGCTCCACCATTAATATAAAACACGTATTAGGTTTGTGACTTAGAGTCATCCGGATCAGTGTCGAAGCTAGCATCAAGTAACCATTTACGACGAGCTCTTCGTCACCTCCATAAATGAGAAACATATCCTTGGTCCTTTTTAGGTAACTTCGGGATTTCTGACCGCTGTCCAGTGATCCACTCCTGGATTACTTTGGTACCTCCCTGCCAAACTTATGGCAGGCACACCTCAGGTCTGGTACACAACACGAGCATACATGATAGAACCTATGGCTTAAGGCATAGGGAATGACTTTCATTTTCTCTCTATCTTCTGCAGTGGTCGGGCTTTGAGTCGACTCAACTTCACACCTTGGAACACAGGCAAGAACCTTTCTTTTGACTGATCCATTTTGAATTTCCAAAACTTATCAAGGTAGTGCTTTGTGAAAGTTCTTTAAGCGTCTCAATCTATCTCTATAGATCTTGATGCCCAATATATAAGCAGCTTCACCGAGGTCTTTCATGAAACATCTTATTCAAGTACCTTTATGCTATCCAAAAATTCTATATTCATTTCCATCACAACAATATGTCATCCACATATAATATCAGAAATGCATAAGAGCTCCCACTCACTTTCTTGTAATACAGGCTTCATTCACTGTAAGTCTGTATAAACCATATGCTTTGATCACCTCATGAAAATGTACATTCCACTCCGAGATGCTTGCACCAGTCCATAGATAGATCGCTGGAGCTGCATACTTTTGTTAGCACCTTAGGATCGACCAAAACCTTCTGGTTGCATCTATACAACTGTTTCTTTAAATATCCATTAAGGAATGCAGTTTTGACGTCCATTTGCCAGATTTGATAATCATAAATGGCGGCAATTGCTAACATGATTCGACAAGACTTAAGCATCGCTACGGGTGAGAAAGTCCATCGTAGTCAACTCCTTGAACTTGTGGAAAAACCTTTTGCGACAAGTCGAGCTTTGTAGACAAGATTACACATCACAGCGTCAGTCTCTCTTGAGAAAATTCTTTTATTCTATGCTTGCCGATCATTGGGCAAGTCCACAAAGTCCACACTTTGTTCTCATACATGGATCCTATCTCAGATTTCATGGCCTCAAGCCATCTGTCGGAATCTGGGCTCATCATAGCTTCTCATAGTTCGTAGGTTGTGCCTTGGTCTAGTACATGACTTCCAGGACAGGAGGTATCCATACCAACTCTGGGGCGGATCGTGCTCTGTGATCGCACCTATCAAGGTTCTAGTAGAACGATGATGAGTGTCATGAATCATTTATCATTTGCTTCTCTCTAGTTGGTGAGACACACGGAACGGATTACCCTGATGTGCTACTTCCATTCGAGAGAGAAGGTTTACAATACCCTCATCAAGTTCTACTTTCCTCCCACTCACTACTGTTCCAGAGGAAAACTCCTTCTCTTAGAAGGTCCATTCTGGCAAACAAAGATCTTGCCTTCGGATCTTGTCGGTAGAAGGTTGTACCCAATGTCTCCTTTAGGGTATCCTTGAAGACAGGCACTTCTCCATTTGGGTTCGGCTATCGATGCTGAAGCCTTTGACAATATCCGCAACCCCAAAATTTAAGAACACGACGCTGTAGGTTTCTTGGCCAAACACAGTCCATACGGTGTTCGTCTCACGATTTAGCGGTTGCCGCTATTTAACTGCCTATGTGGCTGTCCTCTAATGCTAACTCCCAAACGAAGTGGTAAATCGGTAAGAGACGTCTTAAATCGGCACCATATCTAATAAAGTACAGTAAGATGGTTCGGCACATCACCACTTACGCTGTGGTGTTCCAGGTGGCGTGAGTTTGTGAAACAATTCACCACATTGTTTAACTGAGGCTAACTCCGTAACTCAATGTCCGCCTCCACGATCAGATCATAGAACTTTATTTTGGCTTGCTACAATGATTTCTCCCACTTCACTCTGAATTCTTTGAACTTTTCAATGTTTCAGACTTGTGTTTCATTATAGCTATACCCATATCTACTCAAAATATCATCTTGAAGGTCGACATAATGATTACCCGCCGTGTGCCTCAACACGCATCGGACAGCATACATCGGTTGTATTATTTCCATAAGCCATTAGCTCGCTCCATGTTCCGTAGAATGGAGTTTTAGTTTAGTCATCTTGCCCCATGAGGCCATGGTTGCACGTATCAAATGATTCATATCATGTGATTCAAAAGTCCATCTCCATGGAGTTTTCTTCATGCGCTTAAAAACAACCAATATGACCCTCACGCAGTGCACAAGTAAAGTTGCACTAATCCTTATCAACTTTGCAAATCTTTTGGCATTCAATTTATGAATATGTGTATCACATACGATCGTTTCACAAGAATAAGACACTCTCAAGGTGGCATGCCATAAAAGATATTACTCATATAAATAAACACAATTATTTCTCCAAGTTAAATGAATAACCGTCTCACAATAAACAGATCCAGATATTGTTCATGTCTCAACGTGGGGCAACCAATACACATTATTCAGTCTAAAATCTCCCAAAGTAGATGTAGAGGTAGCGTGAGCGACGGCGATCACATCAACCTGGAGTAAAGACCTCCTCAAAGCGTTTTGCCCGAAAGCAGAGTCCTTCTCGGACTCCAGGCCAGACGGCCAGGTACCCGTCTTCTGGACCCAAGACGCCGGGTCCCGCGTTTGCCCTGGGCCTCGCCCAAACGCTTCCTTTTGCACGTTCCAAAGCCTCGTGGGCTTTTACCCCCCTTTTTGCCCAATAAACTGTTCTCATACCCAAACACCTTTCTGGAAACATCTGAAACCCCCTTCCGTTAATTTCGGAACCCTTTCGGAGACCAAACACTATTATCCCTATATCCAATCTTTACCTCCGGACCATTCCGGAGCTCCTCACCATCCCCACGTCCAAAACGCCTCACCCCGCCGCCAACCCCTCCGTCCCCCATTCACACCTGCTAAGCTCCTCCGCGACTCTGCATGGCACCGCCTATTGTGCCTTGGCAACCACTTAACTCGAAACTTCGACGCATGTTCGCCGCCTAGCTGCCGCAAACCCACCGCATTTCGCCACTTCCGTCTTGCCGCCGCCTATCGCCATCGACTTCTCGACGCTGCTTTTGGTTGACCCGCCCGCCCGATTGGGGAAATCCGCGGTATTGAGTTGTTTTTCTCATGACAAAGGTACTAATTTACATGAGATTTTCTCTCATTTTCTTATCCTAATTCATCTCTGCGGCTTTAATCACCCGCCAAATCGCCGTGAATTCATTTTTATTTCGAGCTGATTTGAGGGTTCTCTTTCTGCATAGCGTGTACAGTGGCGCGGACACTCCTGAATTGCATCCTGCCAGGCATCTGTGGAGTTCCATCTCAACGCATACCAGATGACTTCAGGATGCGCACGGTATGTTTCAATCTAATCTCGCCCACAATCAGTTGGCAGGCCTACTTTCTGAACCTTATCACTATATTTGCATCATTGGATAAAATGTGGCCACATGCCGCATATACGTTCAAGGGGATTTTTTTTCTCTTCTTTCTATATTAGGCAGTTAATGATGTATTGTTCTTATCGTTACTCTCATTTCCTACATCGTGGTTACACTATATGTTTAATTTAGCTTTTTGTCCTTTGATTTCCACTCCTGTGACTGTTCTTTCAATGTTCGCCCATATTTGCATGGTTTACATATCTTTAACCATCCTACCATTTTCTGCAAGCATGTCCCTTGCTATGCAACAGCATTTGTAGACACTATCTGCCCTTTACTAATTCAAGACTGCAGGGATGCTTCATAACTAAACACAAACATGATTTACATCGTTGCTTCTGTAAGACTTGATGAACAGGTCACTCCTATTTTTTGGTACGGGCCTTTGGACAAACAATTTTCTAAGTTTATGTCTGAAAGCTACACTAAAATTGCCACTGCACATAAAAGAGCCTGGTCATGAGATATATGCTAACTTCCCCGATGATATCCATCCGCCGACTTTGTTCGAAGTAATTTGTTCATTTAAATTATCTTCATGTTGACTTATACCCAGCAATATCAAAGGAAATTGTTAGTAATTTAAAGCAACCAATTGTTGTTCCCTTTTCCTTACTCTATTCCTACCTCTAACTTTCTAGTTACCAATACACTTTTGTTTTGCCCTATTTTAACTAAATATTCCCTGTACTGCCACTTCTATCAGAAATCGCCACCGACGAGGAAAAGACCTCCGGAGTGAGAACGAGCCTGCAACCAAGCGAGGCGGGTCGAGCACGAACCGCAAGAGCGACTCCAGCGGGCCTAGAACTTCATCAGCGCCTCCTCGTGATATGTTTAGAGTCATCATCTCCCTCCTCCCAATCAAATATGGGGCGCGACAACCGTCCTTTCCGGCGTTTGCGCCCCCCTATGGCCTCTCCAACACCTCTCTCGCCCGCGTCGATGCCCACGGAGCTCTGCCCATGGCTATCGCAAAAGCTTTGGATGCTTGTCCCAGATCCTTGGCAGTCACCCTGCACACATCGAGCCTTAGCATGGGCAATTCCATTCCAAACGGCAAGACCGAGCCCAGCTTGAATGAGTGTTCAATGCCTCCCCCCCGCCTAGATCTGCTCGAGGGAGCTTCAAGTTTTATGATGGGCATATCCGCTCCCTGCCAACTCCGCGCTCTGCTTTGCGCCACGCTGCACTCGCCAAGTTTCCTGAACTCCCATTCCCACCCCCTCTTAATGACGCGCCCGCCTCTTTTCTACCACTGACATGACTTAAGCACCTCGAGCTCGTCATCGTCGGCTCCAAAGATGACATGGATCGCCCTGCTCCGCGGCTGTACTGCCCCGAGTACCTTCGTCTTCAGGCGTCAATGGTCATTAGCTTTCACATCAACCTCCTGACTCTCCCGGACTATTTATGTGTGGTTGCTGGTGCTGCACAATAAGATCACAAAAGGTGTACCACAATATGGTCTTTGAAGGACACCCCTTCACTTGAGGATTACTTGTATTGATCAAGAATGTCCACAAGAGTCAATGGTCATTTCTTTCTCTGCGCCAAAATTGACAGGGTGGGCTACTCGCCTGTCAATACTCTGACTTGTGTATTGGATCCCACCCTTTCAGGTACAACGTCGCCTTCTACCTCTCCTTCTTTCTACCTCTCCTTCTTGAAATTAACATTATTTCTAATTTTGAAATGATGTTCGTCTTCAACCAAAAAATGAATTCCGACACTTTCTTGACCCCGAATCTATGCACAGTGAAGTCTTGGCACGAGAATCTATCGGCCTCCAACCCTGGACCAGTGT